>WNWK01024645.1:0-29468 GCA_009830355.1 Cherax destructor
AGACCTAGAGTCAAGATATTGGGCAGGATGCCTTCGGTATTTGGATGATGTCTTCAGCCAGACCGGGCTTAATTATTGGCTTCAATTGAATATGGAGGATATCAAAGTGTGTGATGCATAATTCATGGGACATTCGGTCCGGAAAATTTGATATTGAGCGACAATTTGGTGGCATAATGTGTGGCTCCAACTTTGGGGTATGGAGATTTGGCCTAATTCGGTTCTAGTAGGTGTGGCAACACGACAAAATACGGGTCGTAAACCCTGATTCTGGGTATTTTCATAATAGAAGTGACTGGAATATACTTAATGAATATGGTGAGACGTTAAATCTAGGAAGTAGATTTGTAAATAATTGGAAGTGAATGTACCAGGTGCCGGCTAGTGAAGGGACGCCATCCGGCGCCAGATTGATATGGAAGAGATGGTCGTTTCCATCTCCACTCATCGACTCTGAATTTTGGTATAGAGATGGTGAATGTGTATAAACTAGTGGGGCATTAAGTCATAATGTACATAGTGTTTAAAGTTATACGTACAAACTGTAATAAAGGGAAATAGCGAGAGGAGATGAATCGCTTACTCCCGATCAACCACATGTTAAACGCCCGGTCCCATGGGCGTAAGAGAGTTGAAGGAAATTAATCTTCTTTGACTCAGCGGGAAAACCCATAACATCATCTTGACGGAAGAACTATATCTACCGAGCAAGATCACGTGATCCATCGGCACATCAACAAGAATGCGGCTTCCCACCGTAAGTATGTACACTGTCTTAGGTTACCATCTGGCCAGTAGGTATGTTGAGATATTTGTGTCTGCGGTGGGAATGATGAGGATCTCCAGTGTACACCCAAAATGCAGATAAAGGGTGAGTGAATATTAACCCTTTCAGGGTTTTTGACATACTAGTACGGCTTACGCGCTGGGGTTATTGAGTATTAGTACGCATAAATTCTAGCGCCTTCAAATTAAGCGCAAAATGGCTGGTAGGCCTAGTGGTGAGAGAATGGGTCTGCGTGGTCAGTGTGCGAGTATAAAAAAATCGGGAGCCAGTGGTGCATTTGGGAACGCCATGTTAGTACACATTTTTCACCTTGCCTGGCAATAAGAAACTCCTCACTCCTCGGCGAATTGGGACTCTTTGTTCCCCAGTGACAGTTCTAACACCGATGGGAGTGTCAGTGGTGATGAGTTTCAAGGTTTTGAGGCAGTTGTGACCGAAACTAATGATCATAATACCAGTAATATTGAGGAAACCCAGACGACCCTCAGCCCTCCACCTCTGGTGCTGTGGCATCTTGTTCACGCTCAATTGTTCCAGGACGAAAGAGGAAACTGTTATTTACTCATATCCCAGACTCTGATGTGAGCAATGGTGATGATAGTGATAGTGAATATGAACTCCAAGCTCTTCAAAACAGTTCCAGTAGCGAGAGTGGTGTGGAATATTCTCCAGTGAAGCGTCAGTATATACGACGGTATATGCGCTCTGGTAGCGTGCCATATGCTGTTCCAAGGGAAGGAGTACATCTCGGAGTACATCCCGTGGGGTACAACAGGAAGTGATAGTGAAAATGACAATGATAGTGTTGCAATTGGAATGAGAAATGCGCAAGCATCTGTTAGTGGTAGTGGTGGTGGTGCCAGGCGCGAGGCACCAGCAGTGGACCATGCTGGCACCGACGCCGCTGAGTCAGCTCAGCTACAACAAAGGCAACCCTCACCCACCCACCAACCCCCACAACCACAACCTCCACTTCCACAACCCCCACAACCACCTGTAAATATCCAGTACCCACCAGCAGACCGCACCTGGGATTGGCAAGAAGCTGGCAATTTTATTCCCAGTCCCCATCAATTTGATGAAAGTCAATGTGGAATACGCCCATCTTATCCACTTGGGAACAATGCCAGTGAACTGGAATGCTTTGAATTATTCTTTGATGAACCTCTGATGGATATTATTGTCAGGGAAAGCAACAGATACTACGAGTACACCATGGCAAACACAATACTTTCACCAACATCACGCCTCAACAGGTGGAAAGAGGCAACTGTGGCTGAGATGTACTTGTTCTTTGCCACAATAATGCTTATGCTTCATGTTTATAAGCACAGTGTCAAATCATACTGGTCGACAGACCGCCTGATTGCAACACCAGGTTTCAGTGATATAATATCAGTGAATCGATTTGTGCTACTGCTGAGGATGCTACACTTTTCAGACAAAACCACTTCTGACAGAAACGATAGGTTATATAAGATTAGAAATGTGTTTCTGTATCTGAAAGAGAAATTCAATATGCATTTTTATCCCTTCAGGAAGCTTGTTATTGACGAGTCACTGATTCTGTTCAAAGGTAGACTGTCGTTCAAGCAGTATATACCATGAGAGAGGAAACGCTTTGGTATAAAGTTGTTTGTGCTTTGTGATTGCTCCAGTGATATTGTATTGGATATTATTGTGTACACCGGAAGTTATACATTGCAAGATACCAGGAGGTTATTGGGTATCTCTGGTGATGTGGTTAGAACAATGATGGAACCATATCTTGGTAAGGGGCATATATTATATACTGATAACTGGTACACAAGCCCCTCCCGCAGTGATTTTTTGCGAGTGAACTTGACAGATGTGTGCGGTACAGTGCGTGCAAATCGTAAGCATATGCCAAGGTTCAATGCAGGCACTCGTAGAGGTCAGGTGCAAGCGTTTGCTGCCAATGACATCATGGCATTTCGGTGGCATGACAAACGAGATGTCACACTGTTGTCATCTATTCACCCTAACGAAATGACAGACACTGGCAGGGTGAGTAGAGAGACCGATGAACCCATTCTAAAACCTGCAGCTGTGATTGACTACACTCTCAATATGCGATTAGTGGACAAATGTGACATGCATATTGGGTTTGCTGATTGTGTTCGCAAGAGTTACAAGTGGTATATAAAACTCTTTTTTCACATTCTGGACATTACCATGCTCAATGCTTATAATATCTATAAGTTGAAGACCACAAACAAACCACCATATGGCGAATTTTAGGGAGGAAAAAACTAAGTGCACTAGAGAATGGAGAATGTACAGAAGACAAAGTACCCAGGAAAATAAAGAGATTAGCCGAAGAGCCAGAAACGAATATGCACAGGTAAGAAGGGAGGCTCAGTGACAATACGAAAATGATATATTATTTGTCATCAGACAAATATTATTCAAGTACCAAGGAGCAACACCTGCAATAGAAACACGCCCAACACCAAGTCATCAACACCTACCCTCTCGTCTGAGGCTTGGTGGTGAACACTTCCAAAACTGCCTGCTACTGCTTGCAAGAAAATGGCTCAGAAGAGGTGTTTTGTCTGTGCACATACAAAAAAACGCCCACAAGAACGCAAAGACACTCGTTTTATGTGTGTGGAATGTGAAACACCACTGTGCATGGAACCATGTTTCAGAGACTTCCACAGGCTGCAGAACTTCTAGAAACATGTCCAGTGACTCTATGTATGTATATATATGATTGAACAATATAAATAACTAATACTATTTCTTATTGTAAAAATTTGTAAATACATTGTGTAAACAAATTAGTGAAAGAAACTTCATGTGAATATTGTGCAATAAATAGTGAGTGAATATTTGAAAAACAGCACTTATATTGGTCTCACAGGCCATAAAAGTTATTTGCAACAAAAAAAAAAACATTCGATCAGAAAACAAGTCCAAGAAAGAAAAAAAAATATTACCGGGTGACCGGCAGTCAGCGATGTTGCCGACACCGGTTCCATTTTCGTCAACTTCAATTCTCTATATCTTGGTGAGTATTGATCGCAAAAATGTATTTTTTAGCCTATTAGATTTAGAAAAACAAACTCTATCATTTCATAAGAATTTTTTTTTTTTTTTTTTTTTAAATTCATATACCCTGAGAACGAGATTCGGAGACCCCCCTTGGACCCTGAAAGGGTTAATTAATTGTGCTTTCTCCTCCTCCTCAATCGGTCCTATATCCTATATCTAAAACCATACAGTCCACTTAAAATTAAACATACCATAATTATTAGTATTATCTACTCAGATTTATTTACACTGGTCTAGAGCGTCAGTGGGTTCAGAGGGTGTGAAATTATCGAAGGGAGCCATCTCAGTGACCAGGGTGCCTCAAGTTTTCCCACATACCTCAAGGGAGTGACTGCGGTAAAATTATACTAGTCGGTCATCTCTCCAGGAGATTGTTTGTTGCAAGTGGCGGTGACCCAGATAGACAATCTCTCTTAATTCCCCACATCGCCCGTTGATCAATCCTGAACCGGATGTGATTAGTGAATTAATCATTATTGAATTAATTATTTAATAAATAAGTGACTGATTGTAGGAAGTGAGTATAGAGTACATTGAGTTAATTAATCGTGTGGTGGACAGTAATTAGTCCAATTAATTGCTAGCACAGGCGTGGCTACGATTTGTGCAAGAGTGAGGTGTGAGAATCACCTTTATAAACAATTTATTTAATTTGTGACATCAGTGGTTATTAATTCTACAACCATGACTGAACCTGACGGAGTTCCCGCGCCGGGTGGCAAAATCATGGATATTAAAGCCAAGAAAGCGTCGTTACAAGCTCGCAAGGTGCATGTGACAAAGGGACACAATACATGTGTGAACTTAGTGAACGAGCCGTTGACTAGTGCTATTGACTTAGAAACAAATTTCGAGTTACTAGAACGTAGGTATGTGTCGTACGTGCAGTGGTTCAAAGTCTATGAAATTGAGTTACTGGAGGATTGTATGAGCAATGAGGAACGAGAAACACTGTTACAACAATATGGTGACTTGGAAGAAGCCATTTGTGCTTGCAAAGTTAAGGTACTGGATAGGTTAAAGAGTATGGATGACGTGATGGGCCAGCCTCACGCGGTAAAAAATGTCCCTCCCCAGACTCCCATTAGTACAGTTGTTGTCGTTCCAGCCGGGAAACAGCTGGGAGGAATTTTGGTCCATTTTCAAGGCAATGGTAAATGATCGGAAGGATCTGGAAGGTGTTGCTAAGTTGATTTATTTAACCTTTTATTTGTCCACACGTAGATCTACGTTCACTCGCGCACTGCTCCGAATATTTAAAAAAAAAAAAAAAAATTTAAATGAAGAGCGCATTTTTATAAACAGGATAGGCTAAAAAAAAAAATTAGGGCCAGTACTTACCGAGATATAAGCCCAACAAGTTGGTGCTGGATGCTCACCTGACGGCAACATCAAGTCCTGCCGCTTGCAGAAGTAATGCCGATATACTTTTTTTTCTAGTTTTTATTTTAATTTACAGTAGAACGTCATTTAACACAAGATTATGTTGCACGTTACGGGTATTGCACGATTTAAGATTTGCGACACATTATCATCTTGCACGACGTAAAGATGATATTACACAGTGCGGCAGGAGGGAAAAAATTTTGAGCGAGCGGTCGCCCGCGGTGGGTTAAACCATTGAGTCAGTGGGGGTCCTACTTAGGGTGGCTATGAGTCACATCAAGTGTTTAATGCTGACGAGACAAATGTTTTCTGGAAGAAAATGCCAACACGAACTTATTTCAGTCAGCAAGAGAAAAGTACACCAGGCTTCAAGACAGCAAAGGATTGCTTCACCTTGCTCCTTTTCGGTAATGCATCAGGTGATTTCAAGTGTAAGCCCATGGTTATTTACTGCCTAAGAATCCTCATGCTTTGAGGAAAAGGGAATTTGTTTTTCCTTCCTGCAAACTGTAAGTTTATTCAGATACACGGGGCCAGGAGCTGAGTCTCGACCCCTGCAACCACAATTAGGTGAGTACAGCTACATACATTATCATACATAGCAGCATATGTGTAGAGAACCTAGGATAACCCAAAAAAAAGTCAGTCAATGGAAATACTAAGTCACTCTGACTTTTTTGGGTTATCCTAGGTTCTCTACACATATGCTGATATGTATGATAATCTTCGTAACTGTATCTGTGTATACCTGAATAAACTTACTTACAGTTTGTGGGAAGGAAAAAACACATAACCATTCCCACATGCAGCCTTGTTGTTGTTCAGCGAGGGACACCACCGGCCATCCCTCCCCACCCACCCTGGACCCCACCATCCCAGCATTTGTACGTATTTCATACGCGTCAAAAAAAAAGTCCTCTGAGAGAGTGAATTGTGTTTTGATCTTTAAATTAATATATCTTGTATCTGCCAAGCAATCACAGTGTTGCTCAAAGTGGCAAGAAAATGTATAAGCATTTAAGTCTTAGAATTAACGAAGAAAAAGATTAATATTAGACAAGACATAACCCGTGGCAGTAATGAAGTGTTACTTTGTACACATAAAAAGAGGTAAACATAAGTTTGTGACTGACTGATTTGACTGACTCACTGACTTGACTGACTGACTGACATTTGACTGACTCACGACTGACTTGACTGACGTGACTTGACTGACTTACTGACTGAATGACGACTGACTTACTGACTGAATGACTTGACTGACTTGACTGACTGACTGACTGAAGCTGACTTGACTGACTGACTGACTGACTGGACTTACTGACTGACTCGACTTGACTGACTCTGACTGACTTGACTGACTGACTTGACTGACTTACTGACTGACTTGACTGACTTACTGACTGACTGATTGACTTGACTGACTTACTGAATGACTTGACTTACTGAATGACTTGACTGACTTACTGACTGAATGACTTGACTGACTGAATGACTTGACCTGACTTGACTGACTTATTGAATGACTTACTGACTGAATGACTTGACTGACTGACTTACTTGACTGACTTTCTGACTGAATGACTGATTAACTTGACTGACTGACAGACTTGACTGACTTATTGACTGACTGACAGACTTGACTGACTTATTGACTGACTGACAGACTTGACTGACTTATTGACTGAATGACTTGACTGACTTACTGACTGAATGACTTGACTGACTTACTGACTGAATGACTTGACTGACTTACTGACTGAATGACTTGACTGACTTACTGACTTGACTGACATACTGAATGACTTGACTGACTTACTGAATGACTTGACTGACTGAATGACTTGACCTGACTTACTGGCTGACTTGACTGACTTACTGAATGACTTACTGACTGAATGACTTGACTGACTTACTGACTGAATGACTTGACTGACTTACTGACTGAATGACTTGACTGACTTACTGACTTGACTGACTGACTGACAGACTTGACTGACTTATTGACTGAATGACTTGACTGACTTACTGACTGAATGACTTACTGACTGAATGACTTGACTGACTTACTGACTGAATGACTTGACTGACTTACTGACTGAATGACTTGACTGACTTACTGACTGAATGACTTGACTGACTTACTGAATGACTTGACTTACTGACTGAATGACTTGACTGACTGAATGACTTGACTGACTTACTGACTGAATGACTTGACTGACTGAATGACTTGACTGACTTACTGAATGACTTAGACACTCAGTACAACCATCGACTTTAGTACCAGAACCTCTTCCATCCACCTCAGCCCAGTAGGGCCCCAGCATAACTCTCCACTCTCTTCACAATCATCCACAAACACCAGCACCCACAATTTAAGGTAAATACTATTATTTCTGTTACATTTGTAGTCTTAAGCAGTAAAACCAACATAATACATCACGATAATGAACTACAATTACATATTCACTTTTATTTTTGTAAGATCTGTTGGTCTAAAAAAAAACTTATTTGGCTTTTTGGGGACTCCCAGGAACGTAACCCTATTTTTCCCATAAGTTCTGTTAATTATTTAACACAAAATTATCTAACACGACTTTTTCAGGAACGTAACTCTCGTGCTAAATGACGGTCTACTGTATACAATTTTTATGTTCTGGTAATTACAATTTATAATAGTTCTTGTGATTTCATAGCCAATCTTTGTTCTAACACTAATATTAGGTACTGAAATAGTACTCAAATAGTAACAATGACACCAACAGGTGAACAATTTCACCTGCTATGGTCATTTACTATTGTCTATAAATATATACAAAGTATTTATAGGTCCCAGCAATGTTTTAGACATCCTGGATTATATATGAAACTCCTTGAAGAATGGTGTGTTGACAATTGTCAGATAACTACTGATAAGGCAGTGACATTGATGAATGAATGTGTGCAAGGAACCCTTGCTTTGTTTTCACTGTCTGTATCTATCTGTCTATCTATCTATCTGTCTATCTATCTGTCTATTTGTCTGTCTATCTATCTGTCTGTCTATCTATCTGTCTATCTATCTGTCTGTCTATCTGTCTGTCTATCTATCTGTCTATCTATCTGTTTATCTATCTGTCTGTATATCTATCTGTCTATATATCTGTGTATCTATCTGTCTATATATATGTGTATCTATCTGTGTATCTATCTGTGTATCTATCTGTCTAGCTTGGCTTATCTGTCTTTCTGTCTGCCTGTGTGCGCCTGGAGTATATGAAACTCCTTGAAGAATGGTGTTATGACAAGTGTCAGATAACACTGACAGCCCAATGACATTGATGAATGGGAGCAGGGAACCCTCTCCGTGTTTCCACTGTCTATCTGTCTGTCTGTCTATCTCTGCTTATCTGTCTTTCCGTCTGCCTGTGTGTGTGTGTCTTTCCGTCTGCCTGTGTGTGTGTCTTTCCGTCTGCTTGTCTCAGTTTGAGTGCGGCTCGTAAGCCAACAGGTATTATACACGATGCAGAAGTGACAATGCGTATTACTTGCCAGTCATGGTATTATGTCTTATATATATACAAGTATTGTATAGCACTTTGCCTGGAATTTTTGGGTTATCCTAGGAAATTTACACTATGTATAATAACTGTACTTATGTGTACATGTGAGAGAGAGACAGAGAGAGAGAGATATTACAGATATATATAGATAGACAGATACAGAGATATAGACAGATACAGAGATATAGGACATATAGATACAGACAGAGATATAGGCAGAGATATAGACACATATAGACACAGAGACAGCCAGAGACAGCCAAAGCCAGCCTGTCGAATATATAACATAAAAAAGAAGGAACACTGCAGAAGGCCTACTGGCCCATGCAAGGCAGGTCCATGTCACCCCCCAGCTTAGACCAATGACCCACCTAGTCAGGTCACATCCTCTGAAGGAAGGAGCACAGCATCAGACCTAGTAGCACAAGCTAGTCAGGTCCAACTCATACCCACCCACAACCACTCATGTATTTATCGAACCTATTTTTACTTTCCTCTTATAAGGGGAGTGTTAATGCGACATGACATCATTGAAACCATGGTGTTTGCCACATTATTTGCTCTAGCTGGCACTCAATTGAACTAGTGCTCCCCAAGGTACTAAGTGGTCAAAGAGTTTTTTTAATACTGCGCACACTGAGGACGCAGACCCATTCTCTCATGTCTAGGCGACTCAGGCCTATTGCACTAAATTTGTAGGAATGAAAAATAAAACGTAGATCTACGTTCGGAGCAGTACGCGTACAAACGTATAACTACGTTTGGACAGTTAAAGGGTTAACGGGACAATTGAAGGAAGATGCTCTCATTCTCATTCAGGCTTTCCCAATGTAAACAACTCTTATACTGCTAGAGAGTACTTATGGTAATTCGGAACAGCATACATTGGATTTAGTAACAGCAGTGGTTAATTTGAAACCGCCAGATCACAACTATAAAGGGTTGCAACAATTTTGGATCAAACTGGAGAGCACTCTCAAGATTTTGAGTAATAAACACAATTTAGAGAATGCAAGTTGGTTCGTGGGTCCGGTGATACAAGCTAAATTGAACCATAAGACGATAGAGTGGTTATCTAACAAGTACCACAAGGCTTACTTCGAGTTGGAGGAGATAACGACAGGTTTGCAAGAATTAATTGTTCAGTTGCAAACTAGCCAGTCCACTACCTTTAAGAATACAGGTCACAACGACGGTAAGTCATCAGTTAAGTTCCACCTGGAGTCTACCTGGAGAGAATTCCAGGGGTCAACGCCCCCGCGGCCCGGTCTGTGACCAGGCCTCCTGTTGGACCAGAGCCTGATCAACCAGGCTGTTACTGCTGGCCGCACGCAGTCCAACGTACGAACCACAGCCCGGCTGATCAGGTACCGACTTGAGGTGCCTGTCAAGTGCCTGCTTGAAGACAGCCAGGGGCTTGTTGGTAATCCCCCTGATGTATGCTGGGAGGCAGTTGAACAATCTTGGGCCCCTCACACTTATTGTGTTGTCCCTCAACATGCTAGTGGCACCCCTGCTCTTCATTGGGGTGATGTTACATCGCCTGCCGAGTCTTTTGCTTTCGTATGGAGTGATTTTTGTGTGCAAGTTTGGTACTAAGCCCTCGAGAATTTTCCATGTGTATATAATAATGTATCTCTCCCGCCTGCATTCTAGAGAGTACAGGTTTAGGAACTTCAAGCGTTCCCAGTAGTTGAGGTGGTTTATCGCACTTATGCGTGCGGTGAAGGTTCTCTGCACATTTTCAAGGTCAGCAATTTCACCCGCCTTGAAAGGTGCAGTTAGTGTGCAGCAATATTCCAGCCTAGATAGAACAAGCGATCTGTAAAGTGTCAACATGGGCTTGGCATCCCTGGTTTTGAAGGTTCTCATTATCCATCCTGTCATTTTTCGAGCAGATGCAATTGCTACATTGTTATGGTCCTTGAAGGTGAGATCCTCTGACATGATCACTCCCAGGTCTTTGACATTAGTTTTTTGCTCTATTGTGTGGTTGGAATTAGTTTTGTACTCCGATGAGATTTTAATTTCTTCACGTTTTCCGTATCTGAGTAATTGAAATTTCTCATCATTGAACTTCATATTGTTTTCTGCAGCCCATTTAAAGATTTGGTTTATGTCTGCTTGGAGTCTTGCAGTGTCTTCAACGGTGGACACTGTCATACAGATTCGGGTGTCATCTGCAAAGGAAGACACAGCACTGTGGCTTATATCCCTGTCAATGTCTGATATGAGGATGAGGAATAGGATGGGAGCAAGTACTGTGCCTTGTGGAACAGAGCTTTTCACAGTAGCTGCCTCAGACTTTACTCTGTTGACTACTACTCTTTGTGTTCTACGTGTTAGGAAATTATAGATCCATCTACCAACTTTTCCTGTTATGCCTTTATCACGCATTTTGTGTGCTATTAGACCATGGTCACACTTGTCAAAGGCTTTTGCAAAATCTGTGTAAATAACATCTGCATTCTGTTTATCTTCTAGAGCATCCAGGACCTTGTCGTAGTGGTCCAGTAGTTGGGACAGACAGGAGCGGCCTGCTCTAAACCCATGCTGTCTTGGGTTGTGCAATTGATGGGTATCAAGATGGGTGGCGATCTTGCTTCTTAGAACCCTTTCAAAGATTTTTATGATATGGGACGTTAGCGCAATTGGTCTGTAGTTCTTTGCTATTGCTTTACTGCCCCCTTTGTGGAGTCACTTATATGTTCAGAACTACTAAATGCCTCAAATGATGTAGTTGAAGTATTAGCAATAAAGGTCGAGAATCAAAACCTGGTCATCGTGGTTGTCTACAAGCCCCTGGATGCAACGTCCCAACAATTCCAGGAACAGCTTCTGAAAATTGACCACTGTCTGGAAAATCTTCCAGCTCCTGTCCCCAACATCTTGCTAATGGGGGATTTCAACCTCAGGCACCTAAAATGGAGGAACATTGCAAACAATGTGGTAGCAGAGATAACACCAGGAGGCAGCTCAGATGAAAATTCACACATGCATGAACTTTTAAATCTCTGCACCAAGTTCACCTTAAACCAGCAAATAGTAGAGCCCACAAGATTAGAGAATACGCTGGACCTCATCTTCACCAACAATGATGATCTGATACGAAATGTCATCATATCAAAAACAATATACTCAGATCACAACATAATAAAGGTCCAGACATGCATGCGGGGAGCCCCAGATCAACAAAATGTGATCAGCCGTGAGGGAGCTTTCTCCAAATTCAACTTCAATAACAAAAACATAAGGTGGGACCAAGTAAACCAAGTCTTAAATGATATAAACTGGGAAGATTGCCTAAGCATCACGGATCCCAACATATGTCTAGAACAAATTAACTCTGTGGTACTTGAGGTTTGCTCAAGGCAAATTCCCTTAAGGAAAAGGAGGAGAAGATGCAAACTAGAAAGAGAGAGGCGCTCCCTATACAGGCGAAGGCACAGAATAACGGAGCGGCTACAGGAGGCCAATATCTCTGAAATACGTAGGGAGACACTAGTCAGAGAAATAGCAAACATCGAATTAAAACTAAAGGAATCCTATAGGAATCAAGAGACACGGGAAGAACTAAGAGCCATAAATGAAATTGAAAGAAACCCTAAGTACAGTGGTACCTCGACTTACGTTTTTAATCCGTCAGAGAGGGCATTTCTTAAGACGAAACAAACGTAACACGAATCAATTTTCCCCATAAGAAATAATGGAAATAAATTTAATCCGTCCAAGACTTCCAAAAGTAGTTAAATAAAATATTTTTTAGAACTTTTGGACATTAAATAATAAATAATTGAATAAAGAATACATAAATACACATGCAAATATTGTACAATAACATGTCACTTACATTTATTGAAGAGTTGTTGATGTGTGGAGGACGGGAGGAGGGAGAAGGTGGAGTAGTATGCTAGTGTTTGGAAGGGAATCCTTCCATTAACACTGCAGGTGGTAAGTTCTTTTCTGGGGTTACTTCCCTTTTTCTTTGAATGCCACTAGGACCAGCTTGAGAGTCACTAGACCTCTTTCTAACAACAAATTTCTCCAGGGAGCTCTGTGTCTGGCGATTCTTTAACACATCCCTGAAATGACACACCACTGTGTCATTGTACAGGTTGCCAGCACGGCCTGCAACAGCATGGTTAGGGTGATATTCATCCATAAATGCTTGCACATCACTCCATTTGGCACAGATCTCCTAATCCTTGAAGAAGGCACATTCTTCCATTTTTGTTCCACCTCCACCTCCTCCTCTGAACCATTGTCCTGACCTCTGCTCTCTTGTTCCAGTTGCTGTTGAAGCTCTTGCAGATCTTCAGTGGTTAGCTCTTCCTTGTGCTCCTCCACCAACTGTTCCACATCCTCACCACTCACCTCTAACCCCAAAGACTTGCCCAATTCCACAATTTCTTCCAAAACAGGCTCAGGCTCAGGCTCAGGGTTCTGAGGCTCAGCCCCAAAACCTTCAAAATCCCTCTCTAGGACACAGTCTGGCCACAATTTTCTCCAGGCAGAGTTCAAAGTCCTGGTAGTCACTCCCTCCCAAGCCTTACCTATAAGGTGTACACAATGCAGCATATGGAAATGTTTTTCCAAAATTCTCTTAGGGTTATGTTCATGTCTGTGGTCACATCAAAGCACTTTTGAAACATTGCTTTGGTATAGAGTTTTTTAAAGTTGGAAATGACCTGCTGGTCCATGGGCTGGAGGAGAGGAGTGGTATTAGGGGCAAGAACTTCACTTTGATGAATTTAAACTCCTCCACAATTTTCTCTACCAAGTTTGGAGGATGACAAGGAGCATTGTCCATTATCAGGAGGCACTTAAGTGGCAAATTATTGTCCAATAGATATTTCTTCACACTGGGGCCAAACACTTCATTGAACCAATCTAAGAAAATGTCCTTTGTGACCCAAGCCTTTTGTTAGACTTCCACATCACACACAAGTTAGACTTGCTGACACCGCATCTGCCAAACACTCGGGATTTTCAAAAGATACACTAGTAAAGGCTTCACTTTGCAATCACCACTGGCATTGGCACAAAGCATCAAAGTTAGCCTGTCTTTCATAGGCTTATGTCCTGGCTGTGCCTTTTCCTCCTGAGTAATGTAGGTCCTGTTGGGCATTTTCTTCCAAAACAGGCCTGTTTCATCACAATTAAACACTTGTTGGGGGAGGAATTGTTCAGCCTCTATGTACTCCTGGAATTCAGGCACATATTTTTCAGCCGCACTTTTGTCACAACTGGCTCCCTCACCATGCCTCACAACACTATGTATGCCAGTACGCTTCTTAAATTTTTGAAACCAGCCTCTGCTGGCTTTAAATTCGCTCACTTCACTCGTTGCAGGCATTTTCTTAAGGAGATCATCATGCAACTGCCTTGCTTTTTCACATATTATTCCCTCCGAAACAGTATCTCCTGCTAACTGTTTCTCGTTGATCCACACCAACAACAACCTTTCCACATTTTCCAGCACTTGTGGTCTGTGTTTTGTGATCACAGATGCACCTTTTGCAACAACTGCTTCCTTGATTTTACTTAAATATTTCTTATCCACAATGGTAGAGATGGTAGAATAGGGTTTACCATACAGCCTGGCCAGCTCACTGATACGCACTCCACTTTCATATTTTTCTATTATCTCCTTCTTCATTTCTATCGTAAATATATTTCTGTTCCTCTTTGCCACAGGCTTAGCACTAGGATCTTTCCTTGGACCCATGGTAGCTTATTTAGCAGTTGCAAGCACTAAAAACAGTGGAATAATGACAATATACTGGTATGAATGCGTGGGTGTGGGTGGGTGGTCGCTCCGCTTGTAAACACTAGCACACTGACGCTCCCTGGAGTGCGCTCAGCTGGGCTCCAAGCGAACAGGTCCGGTACGAAAGGCGTAAGACGAATCAAACAACGGATGTCGCATACAAATTTCTTACGTTATAAGTAACGGATATCGAATATAACGTAAGGTGATAACAACGTAAGTCGAGGTACCACTGTATATGCATGTGCATGCCTGTGTAGTGTGACCTAAAGTGTAAATAGAAGTAGCTAGATATACCTGTTATCCAGCATGTTTATGAGACAGAAAAAAGACACCAGCAATCCTACCATCATGTAAAACAGTTTCAGGTTTCTCTTTCACAGTCACCTGGCAGGACGGTAGTACCTCCCTGAGTGGTTGCTGTCTACCAACCTACTACTATTTCTTTTCTTATGCAAAATCAAAGTCGAGAACAACAACCAGTATTGGGCCCCTACTTAAACGGATGGGTCCTACACAGATGACAGCAAGGAAATGAGTGAGTTACTTAAGTCCCAGTATGACTCAGTTTTTAGCAAGCCGCTAACCAGACTGAAAATCGAAGACCTAAATTAATTTTTTATGAGAGTGCCACAGAACTTGACAGACACATGTCTATCTGACATCACCCTGATGCCAAATAACTTTGAAAAGGCAATAAATGACATTCCCATGCACTCCGCTCCAGGCCCAAACTCATGGAACTCCGTGTTCATCAAGAACTGCAAGAAGCCCCTATCACATGCTTTTAACATTCTATGGAGAGGGAGCATGGACACTGGGGTCGTCCCGCAGCTACTAAAAACAACAGACATAGCCCCACTCCACAAAGGGGGCCGTAAAGCAATAGCAAAGAACTACAGACCAATAGTGCTAACGTCCCATATCATAAAAATCTTTGAAAGGGTTCTAAGAAGCAAGATCGCCACTCATCTTGATACCCATCAATTACACAACCCAGAGCAGCATGGGTTTAGAGCAGGTCGCTCCTGTCTGTCCCAACTACTGGACCACTACGACAAGGTTCTGGATGCTCTAGAAGACAAACAGAATGCAGATGTTATATACACAGACTTTACAAAAGCCTTTGACAAGTGTGACCATGATGTAATAGCACACAAAATATGTGATAAAGGAATAACAGGAAAAGTTGGTAGATGGATCTATAATTTCCTAACAAGTAGAACACAAAGAATAGTAGTCAACAGAGTAAAGTCTGAGGCAGCTACTGTGAAAAGCTCTGTTCCACAAGGCACAGTACTCGCTCCCATCCTGTTCCTCATCCTCATATCAGACATAGACAGGGATATAAGCCAAAGTGCTGTGTCTTCCTTTGCAGATGACACCCGAATCTGTATGACAGTGTCCACCGTTGAAGACACTGCAAGACTCCAAGCAGACATAAACCAAATCTTTAAATGGGCTGCAGAAAACAATATGAAGTTCAATGATGAGAAATTTCAATTACTTAGATACGGAAAACGTGAGGAAATTAAAATCTCATCGGAGTACAAAACTAATTCCAACAACACAATAGAGCAAAAAACTAATGTCAAAGACCTGGGAGTGATCATGTCAGAGGATCTCACCTTCAAGGACCATAACACCGTAGCAATCACATCTGCTAGAAAAATGACAGGATGGATAATGAGAACCTTCAAAACCAGGGATGATGCCAAGCCCAAGTTGACACTTTACAGATCGCTTGTTCTATCTAGGCTGGAATATTGCTGCACACTAACTGCACCTTTCAAGGCAGGTGAAATTGCTGATCTTGAAAATGTGCAGAGAACCTTCACGGCACGCATAACTGTGATAAACCACCTCAATTACTGGGAACGCTTGAAGTTCCTAAACCTGTACTCTCTAGAACGCAGGCGGGAGAGATACATTATTATATACACATGGAAAATTCTCGAGGGATTAGTACCAAACTTGCACACGAGAATCACTCCCTACGAAAGCAAAAGACTCGGCAGAAAGCAGGGGTGCCACTAGCACGTTGAGGGACAACACAATAAGTGTCAGGGGCCCAGGATTGTTCAACTGCCTCCCAGCATACATCAGGGGGATTACCAACAAACCCATGGCTGTCTTCAAGCAGGCACTGGACAGGCACCTAAAGTCGGTACCTGACCAGCCAGGCTGTGGTTCGTACGTTGGACTGCGTGCGGCCAGCAGTAACAGCCTGGTTGATCAGTCTGTGGTCCAACATGAGGCCTGGTCACAGACCGGGCCACAGGGGCATTGACCCCTTGAATTCTCTCCAGGTAAACTCCAGGTATATATATATATATACATTTACTTACCTTTATTGAAGAGTTGCAGGCATCTGGAAGATAGGGAGGATGACAGGGGCAGGGAGTTAGTGGTTGGAAGGGGAATCCCCCTCCAAAAGAACTTCAGGTAACAAGTCCCTCTCTGGGGTTACTTCCCTTCTTGGTCTTTTAATGCCACTAGAACCAGCTTGAGAGTCACTAGAACTCTTCTTAGAAAAATAACTGTCCAGAGTCCTCTGTTTCTGGCGACTCTTTAATACTTTCCTGAAGTACAACATGGCTCTGTCACTGAAGTGGTTGCACAGAAGGCTCATTTCAGCTTGCTCAGGGTGGTGTCTTTCAACAAATGTCTGCAACTCATTCCACTTTGTACACATCTTAAGCACTGAAGAAGGCACCTCCTCCTCTCTCTCTCCCTCCTCTGTGAAGCAATAACCTCAGCTGTGGTCTGTTGCTGTTCCAGATGAAGCTCTTGCAGCTCTTCAGTTGTTAGCTCTACCCTGTGCTCCTCCACCAACTCTTCCACATCCTCACCACTCACCTCCAACCCCAGGCTGTTCCCCAATTCCACAATATCTTCCACAACAGGCACAGGGTCGTCAGGGTCAGGGTCAGCCTCAAATCCTTCAAAATCCCTCTTTTCAACACAATCCGGCCACAGTGGTCTCCAAGCAGAGTTCAAAGTCCTGGAAGTCACTCCTTCCCAAGCCTTAAATATAAGGCCTATGCAATGCACGATGTTGAAGTGTTCTTTCCAGAACTCTCTTAGGGTCAATTCAGAGTCATTGGTCACATTAAAGCACTTCTGAAACACTGCTTTGGTGTACAGTTTCTTGAAGTTTGCAATGATTTGCTGGTCCATGGGCTGGATGAGAGGAGTGGTGTTAGGAGGCAAGAACTTCACTCTGATGAAATTTAAGTTGTCAGGCAACAACTCTTGCAAGTTGTGAGGATGAGCAGGAGCATTGTCCAGTACCAGGAGGCACTTGAGTCCCAATTTCTTTTCCAGGAGGTATTTCTTCACACTAGGGCCAAACACTCCAGTCAACCATTCCTTGAAAATCTCCATAGTGACCCATGCCTTGGTGTTAACCTTCCAATGCACACACAATTTATTCTTGTCAACACTGTTTCTTGAAGGGTCTGGGATTTTCTGAGTGATACACCAGTAAAGGCTTCACTTTAAAATCACCACTGGCATTGGCACACATCATAAGAGTTAGCCTGTCTTTCATAGGCTTGTGTCCTGGCTGTGCCTTTTCCTCCTGAGTAATGAAGGTCCTGTTGGGCATTTTCTTCCAAAACAGGCCTGTTTCATCACAATTAAACACTTGTTGGGGTTCAAATTTTTTAGTGTCTACGAACCCCTGGAATTCCTGCACAAATTTTTCAGCTGCACGTTTGTCTGAGCTGGCTGCCTCACCATGCCTCACAACACTGTGTATGCCACTACGTTTCTTAAACCTCTCAAACCAGCCTTTGCTGGCTTTAAAATCACTCACCTCACCACTGGTTGCGGGAATTGTCTTGACAAGATCTGCGTGCAACTTCCTTGCCTTTTCACAAATTTTCGCCATGGAAATACTATCACCCGCTATCTGTTTTTCATTGATCCACACCATCAACAACTTCTCAACCTCATCCACTGTTTTCGATCTATTTTTCGTTAACATGTCAACCCCTTTTGCAACATTAGCTTCCTTGATCTCATTTCTCTTTGCCAGGATAGAGCTGATAGTAGATGGGGTTTTCTTGTACATCCTGGCAAGCTCACTCAGATGTATGCCACTCTCATATTTTTCTATAATCTCTTTCTTCAGTTCGATGGTGTTCCTCACTTTCTTTACCACAGGGGTGCCACTAGGAAGCTTCTTTGGACCCATGGTGACTTATTTCACAGTGACAATCACTGAACCACCAAAAAAGACACCAAATGTATTGTGAATGTTTGAAAGAGTGCGCTGGGTAATGTTCTCTCAATGGTAAACAACGCTTCACTGGCATCCTGCGCGGCGCGGAGCAGGCAGCCAGTTCTAATACGTTACGATACGAGTCCATTTATGATACACGAAATCGAAAAAGCTTATGTAACACGAGTTTTACGATATACGAGCCTTACGATACTCGGGGGTCCACTGTACTACCCAGTAAACTTATCCTTGCACTCTTTGTGAGGAAAATTACTAACTAAATCACAACAATCTTAGTGCTAGCTGTAAATGCCACACTTATAAGCTACGTGGCACATTAACACATACTTTACACAAGACAACCAAACATTGGATACACTCACATGGATAAACTTGACATCTCGTGCAAAGCGTGGTGGTCGACCAAAGTGAAGAATCCAGTTCAGTCTTGCCCCAAGAAGCAAAATTACATCAGCTTGTAACAACGCTGTAGACCTGGCAGCAGCGACACACTGATGATGATCATCACTTATTACTCCTTTACCTGGTAATGGAATATTATCACTTCATGTTCAGTGTAATTATTACACTGTAGAAAAGTTTCCATCTTGACAAACATAACTAACTGATGCCCATTAAAAGAAGAGTCATTCTGAACATTCTGTGGTGTGAGAGAGTTCCATAATAAAAAATATCAGATAAATAAACGAAAACAAATAAATAACTTTATTTCTGCAGTATACATAATGAAGTTTACATGTAATAAAATATTGTTAAGCACAAAGAAAGTCAGTCACTAATATGTTGATCATTTTTGTTAGACTAATGCTAATGCTTGCACACTACTTAAGAACTAGATATTAGTTACTGAGTAGAGTTTCTTTTTAAATCAAAAACAATTTACAGAAAACAAAAAGAATTAGCAGACAGACATTAGCAAGTACAGTGGTACCTTGACTTATGAATTGAATTCGTTCTGTGACCCAGCTTCTAACTCAATTTGCTCATATATCAAATAAATTTTCCTCATTGCAATTAATTGAAATGCCATTAATCCATTCCATCCCCCAAAAAACCTTCCCAATTTTTTGGTTATGGGTTTTAAATAAAAAATGTATTTATAAATAAGAAATATTGTATACTCCACCCATTACCTTCACTACTACACCCCACCAACATCTCTACTACACCCACCACTCTCACTACTCCACTCACCACCATATCTACTCCACCCACCATTATCACTACTCCATCCACCACCCTGAAACAGTTTACAGCGAAGTTCTGGCAGGTCATTTTTGTTTGGTTGAGTGCTGAGCTTTTTTCAAGTAGGGAGCTGTTTAAGTACCGAGGTTCCACTGTAATTCCTTATCCAAAATTTTGAAATTTGAAAACCTCCAAAATCCGAGTTTTTCAAGTGATGACATAGCAAGCCACAAATGATCATTCAGTTTGTTGTCACAGTAATTACTCACTGATTACCACATATTTTGTGGTCTGTGCTGTTAAGATATTACTGAAAAGTTGAAAAGGTTTATGCTGAAAAAAAGAGGAAGCCTTTATGTTCATCTATATGACAGTCAAGTTGTTGGAGACACTTGAGAGTAGTGTCAGTGTGAAGCACTGACTGAACATTTGGTGTTGCAACCACTGTCTACCATCTGACTGAGCGTTTGAATGTTGCAACAACCACTGTCTACCATCTGACTGAGCAGTTTGGTGCTGCAACCACCACTGTCTACCATCTGACTGAGCAGTTTGGTGTTGCAACAACCACTGTCTACCATCTGACTGAGCAGTTTGGTGTTGCAACAACCACTGTCTACCATCTGACTGAACAGTTTGGTGTTGCAACAACCACTGTCTACCATCTGACTGAACAGTTTGGTGTTGCAACAACCACTGTCTACCACCTGACTGAGCAGTCTGGTGTTGCAACAACAACTGTTTCCACCTGACTGAACAGTTGGTGTTGCAACAACCACTGTTTACCACCTGACTAAACAGTTTGGTGTTGCAACAACCACTGTTTACCACCTGACTGAACAGTTTGGTGTTGCAACAACCACTGTCTACCATCTGACTGAACAGTTTGGTGTTGCAACAACCACTGTCTACCATCTGACTGAACAGTTTGGTTTGCACAACCCCTTTCTATACAAAGTTCAATCAAAGGGCCCCCATTATCATTAACCCGGCATAAACTTACCGATACCCTCTTTAACCCTTTCAGGGTTTCGCCATACTAGTACGGCTTACAAGCCAGGGTTTTTGACGTCATAGTACGCCTAAATTCTAGCACCCTCAAATCAAGTGGAAACAGGCTGATAGGAATAGATGGAGAGAATGGGTCTGTGCGGTCAGTGTGCGCAGTATAAAAAAATCCTGCACCACAGTGTGTAATGAGGAAAAAAAATCCGACCATGTTTTTGGTTTAAAACACCGACTTTGCAGTCTATTTTCGTATGGTATTTATGGTTGTATTCTCGTTTTCTTGGTCTCATTTGATAGAATTGAAGATATATTACAGAAATAGAGATAATTTGATTGTTTCACGATGACAAGTACCTTGAAACTGAGGCCAAAGTAGCAAAAATGTTCGATTTTTGCCGATGTTCAAAGTAAACAAATCACGCCATGCGTCCAATACACATCAACTGGCGAGTCTAATATTCTTGCACAAGTGTGCTGATATTATTTATACCGTTTTTTTCAATGATGCAGTAGTACACATAACAGAAAATCTTCTATTTTTATGAGAATAAAATTCAAAATGGAAAGCAAAAGTAATGTAATATGGAGACATGACTAATGAACAGATAAAATGTTATTTTAGTGCCAGGAATGTCTGTCTTGTTTATTCTACCCTATTTTGAAATTGGCATCTTTTGAAATTTGTGTGAAATTGGCCAAATTGCTAATTTCTGACCACTTTATTGGGTAGTTGAAATAGGTAAATTGGTTGTTTCTTGTACACAATTATAGAACAAATGTAATTCTAGCAAAATAGCTAAAATGTTAGAGACGAAAATGGAATTGACCAAAATGAGGCTAAAGTGGGGAAATTGCAGATTCGTCAATATTGTTGATACCGCTAACTTTGCGAGAGCATATTCTATTAGTTTTCCATCAAATTTCAAACTTTTTTGGGGTCATTATGATCGGAAAAGATTTTCTATCATTTCATAAGATTTTTTTTTCCGAAAATTTTTCGACCCTGAGAACGAGTTTGGGGAGGGGCCTCTTGACCCTGAAAGGGTTAAATGTTTCTCCTACTTTATAATAATAATAATAATAATAATACTAATAGATTATTTAGACATGATACAATGTTGTTATTTAGACATGATACAATGTTGTTATTTAGACATGATACATAGGTATAATGAGGTGTACTGAAAAGCCCCTAATATCGTGCATTGGGGCATTCTTAAGATTAATTAAAAGTAGACTACATGGTAAAAATTATGGATAATTTATAAAATAATAAATTGTATCACGTTTAAAATTTGAATATAAGTTGAACATAATAGTTTATAATTGTAGCAATGCAACAATTGAGTGAGATAAAATTTAAAAGAATTGGTTCATTGCAATTACAGTTTATGTGGTCATTATAATGTAAATGTTTATAGAAACAGTTAGCTCAATATTTTTATTATAAAGGTTTTATTTAAATGATTAATCAGGTTTTTACATTTAAGTGATTAATCAACTTTGTTGGGAATGTTTGTTGGGGATGTTTTTGCATTTAGGTCCCCTACCACAATTACCCCTCACTTGGGTTTAAAGTTCCTACACACTCTCTTAACATCTCCCAAAATCTCTCTCTCTCCTTCTCCTCTCTTCTCTGGAAAGAGAAAAAAGGGAGGCCACAATATATCTGGTCACCATAATCGAGTTTGAAAAATTTGGGGGCTGAATGCAGGCAAGGGGGAGAGTTCTACAATCCCCCCCCATGAAAGATGTGTAGGGTTTTAAGGAGGTTCAGCCTGCTAAAAAAGTCGCCTTCAGAGAGGTAATGTGAGGTTTCCAGGACAATCGGCGGTCAAACAGGGGGGGGGTGACTTATCACGTTCTGGGATACATGACCGTATAGGAAAAAGGATGATCAAACCCCACTGAACGCTAAAAAATGTAATTTGATGAGTTTTGCCATAAAAACTTAAACCCGTGAGGGGGGGCCCAATCAGAAACCGGTTGATGGAGCGGAAAACTGAAGGGGGGACAGTCAGCACCTGAAAAAACTTAAAAAGTCAAAAACGTGCGATGAAAATTTGGGGGGGGAGAACAGATGCCAGATTATTTATAGAAAGGGAAAAAAGAGTGTTGTGTCAAAAAATCCCTGGGGGACCCTTTCTTGGCGAACTCCGGGAAAGCACATTACCCCCGGACACAGAAATTTTTTCAGTTAAAAGGGCCCCTTAAAAAAAAATGGTAGATTGGCATGGGGGGGAACCCCCACAATGTGGCGTGCTGGAAAAAAAAAAATTGAAAAAAAAAAAAATTGAGTTTTTCTTCCAAAAATGTGTTTTTTGGGGCAACACCTGGTATAATTTCATCATTATAGTGTTTCTACAAAAAATTATAGTAATTTAACATGTATGGCGATGGGTTTTAAACAGCGGGAAAAAAATTTCCTTTTTTTTTTTATCAATTTCTTATATTTTTTCTCTAATATAATACAAATTCACGATTTGATATCATAGGAGAGTGGGGGGGGCAATATGGTCTAAACAATCGGGGAATTTTCTGGTTCTCTGAGAAGAAGTGCTGACAAGGCATAATTTACGTTGTGGGGGGCCAAAACACCAGCCAAAAATTGTTCTATTCTTACGCTAATATCAAAATAATGTTTTTACTACAATTGATCTATTATGACATAAGGCGACTTATTAATAGCATAGAAACATGAAAAAACCCCAGAATAAATATTATGGGCATAATAATTAGGGCCCGGGGTAGTAAGGGTGGAGACCCCCAAAAGGTTTTTTTCCCATTCTCACATCTCTTTAGAGAAAAAGGATTACAGGGAAAAACTGTAGAGACACTCAAGATGAAATAGTGGGAAAACAATTTTTTTTTTAGCAATTTTTTTTTTTTTTCCAGTACGGGGCTGCGGCGCCCGGCCATTATCTCAGAAATTTTTCCTTTTTGTGGGGAAAATAATAATGAACAATTGACGTGATTTTCACAAAAAACATAAAAATGATTTTTTACAAAAGTACCGTCCTTTTTTAAATATCTCAAATTTTTTCAGATTTGTGTGGGGAAAAAAGTGATTTTTGCTATATGTCAAGCAACCTACAAACTAATTTTTTTTTTGAATGAAGATAAGCTTTATTACAGAATTGGGAGATGCGACAATGGACTTAGAAGTGTTCTATCAGCAAAAAAGTGTCAAAACAACTTTTCCCCTCCATTAGAGGAGCTTATCCCAAGAAATTTTTATTTTTAGTCAATCTTGCGTAGTTCTTTTTTCTTTTTTTTTTATTGAAATTTCACTGCTACTTCTACAAAAGTTTTAATAGTACACTAAGAATGGGTAATTGGTCAACAAATAAAGAAGTTGATAAAAAGTTAATGACCCCTAAGGAGTGGGCCGGGCCCCAAAATTTTTTAACCCCCAAGTTGTGTCATAAGCCTTCTCAAGGTAAAAAAAATGGGAAACCAGTGGTTTTGCAAAGGCATTATGAATATACGTATCCAAGGGCAGAAGGGGGGCAATGGAAGAAGGCCCCCCAAAGCCATATTGACTAATAATAATAATAATAATAAAAAATTTTTTTTTTGGACATGATAAAAATTTTTCATTTGGTTATTGAGATTACATGAGGTGAAAAGCCAAAACCCCCAGTATGCAGGGCTTTTTTGGGGAGACTAAATTAACAAATCTTTGTAAAATTTTTTAAAGTTAAAAGAGAAAGGTATATTTAACTATGAAATTTGAACATAGTTTTGTACTTTTGTCTTCATTATAAAATTAAAAATGATTACACAAATTAAACAATAATAATAATAAAATAATAAAAGTTATGGTTGATAATTTATAAAAAAAAAAAAGTTGCATATCTAAGTTATAAAGTTTGAATATAAGTTAACATATCAATTTTTGTAGAAAATTTTTTTTCAGCAATGCAATAATTAGGAGATAAAATTTAAAAAAAATTAATTGCATTGCAGTTATTTTTGTGGTCATTAAATTTTAAATGTTGTAAAAATTTGCTAAGTAAGTATTATTCATAACGGTTTTACATTCTTCATTCATTCATTCATAAAAATTGACTTGAATAGTCAGGTTTTATGTTAAGTGATTATTCTACTTTGCGGGGAAAGGTTGTTGGGAATTATTTGGGGGGAGAAGAGGTTTTTTTGCATGTTTTAAGGGGGGGGCAGGTAGGGTTTCTTTGTCAATGACAGGTAATGAATTCCAAATTTTTTTCCCTTTTTTTGTGCATTGGTTTTACATAGTGTTGGGTGGACACGGGAACATCGAGGGTGATCTGTGTCTAGTGTTATGGTCATGTGTCCTGTTAAAATTAGTAAGGAGGGGTGGTGGGTTAAATCTGCATAAGTGTTCTATGTTGTAAAGGCACAGTAAAAAAAATGGATGTCTTGTTGGTGAGTAAGTTTAGGTTTTTTTAAAATTGGTGATATGTTGCCTGGAGTGAGAATTTGTTATCATTCTAACTGCCTTTTTTTGTTATTAGTGGTTGAGATGAGTTATTGATGTAGAGCCCCAGGAGATTCCATAGGTGAGGTGGGGGAAAAGAGTGAGTGAAAAGGTAAGGGAGCTGGTTGTGGAACATAGTCCCTTTTGGGTGTATTCCCCGGTCTTTGAGACTTTCTTGGAATTTTTGTATATGTGTCTGAAATTTGAGGCCACTGTCTGATGTTTTCCCTAAATTTTCCCTCTGGGTTTTTTTTGGGTAGGGGGGTTTATCATTATTTAAGTGGTGGTTTTGCTCTTTTCCCCAAATGGATAAAATAGGTTTTATAATATTGAAAAGGTTTTTTGGTCATCATCCAGATGATATTTTTTGCAATTCAGTATTTGGTGTTGGCTATTTCTGGGCTTGGGTGAGAAATAGTGTCATCTGCAAAAGTAGGGTTTTTTAGTGGTTGAGATGCATTTGGTAGGTGTTTGTAAATGAGAAAAAAAATAAGAACACCCCCCCGTGGGACACCTACGGTTGTTTCCCGGGTGGAGGGGGTCCATTTGTGTACACATATTGGTTTCTTTTTAAGGTTTTATTTTAGGTAGTTTAGGGGGTGTCCTCTTATACCATAGTGCGATAATTTTAAGTGTAACAGATCATGGCAACTGTATCAAAAGCTTTGTAAATCAGTGAAGATTCCCACTGGGATTTCTTTTTTTTAAAGGGGGGGTAAATTTTTTTAACATGTGTATAATGGCATCATTTGTATTTTTATTACCCCGAATCCAAATTGACAGTGGTTAGTCGTTGTTGGAGGGGAGGTAGGAAATTTTGTCTATAAATTTAAATTTTTTTAAAGATTTTGGGAAATGTTGAATGCCTTGTGTTTGTGAATTCAGTTACTAGTGGGTCCTGATCTTGTAGGAGGTTTATATTGAAGTCGCCTGTGAGGATTAAGTGGTCTTTTCATGTGTGATCATAACCCTCTTCCAGTGGAGAGAATGTGCGTCTCTAAATACCCATCAAACGCTATTAACAGACGTTCCCCCCCTTTGCTAACTCCCCTGGTAAGAGCGATGGGATGGTGGGGAGACATCATGTTCTGTAGTACCCGGTTTGAAAAAGGAAGAAAAAGCAGACTTAAAGGGGGAAAAAAACCCCCTTGGACCATATAAGATTAAAGAGTAGAAGAGGACAGCAAGAGCAGACTGATGTTGCAGCATACAAATATGTATGCCGCTGGCCCAGTTAATGATGGAAAAAGATGTTGCCTCCAGTTCTTGGGGTGGCCTTATAAGATTCTTCTCTGGGGGAAAAAAAAAACTAAGGGTTTAACTCGCTGGCAGACTTAGAAAAAGGCGGGGGGCATAGATGGACCCCTGAAAATGGGCCAGATGATTCCAATTTCAGCATCAACGGAAGGGGTGTGCAAAAAAAGGAAACCCGAAGAACAGGACCCCGGGCAGGGAAATTCCCCAAACCGCACTTTCTTCCAGCTGCCTCATCGGGGAAACGTGACGGGGGAAAAACCCCCCCCAGCAAGTGCTTTTTGCGTCGTTTTACACGGCGGCAATTGCTCCCCTGTTTAAAATCAAGGAGTCTCTCTGGTTCTGTTATACTGGTACCTCCCCCCGGCGCCTTTCAAACGTACTGCCCGGAAACAGGAGACCACCAAGGCACCCTTCTGAAAGCTTGCCGAGGTTTGGGGGATAGAATGTAAGCTGCGGTTAAGCGGGGGGCGAAAGAGATGTAAAAACCCATCAATGGAGGAAGGAAATAGCCTCACGAAAGGCAGAATAATTTTTTAAGGTCCCCTTTGCCCCCGGCAAATTGCCAGTGTGGGCCGAGGAGGTGGAAATACGGGGGCATGAGGATGATTGGAAAATGATCGCTCTCATGTAGGTCGGGGGCAAACCAGGTGAATAAGGCAGTTGAGGAAGGCAGTGGGAGAGATGCAAGAGAAAGAATGAGTTCGAGGATCAAAAAAGGGGGGGGGTACCCCCTTTTTTAAAAAATGGAGGGGGGAGAAGCAAAAAAAGCCTCCAACTGAACCCCCAAATCACAGTGCACCCCCCCAAAAGATTTTGGCCAATTTCACACAAATTTCAAACAATGCCAATTTCAAAATAGGGTCAGAATAAAGAAGGCAGACATTCCTGACACTAAAATAACATCTTTCTGTTCATTAGACACATCTCCAGGCCCCTCTTACATAATTTTGCTTTCCATTTGTTTTATTTAAAAAAGAAGATTTTTTTATGTATACAACTGCATCATTGTAAAAATGGTATTAATAATATCAACACACTTGTGCAAGAATATTAGACTACCCAGTTGATGTTTTGGGGATGCATGGCATGATTTGTTTACTCTTGAACATGGAAAATTGAACGTTTGCTAATTTGCGCTCAGTTTCAAGGTACTTGTCATCGTGAAACCAGTAAAAAATTATCTCTATTTCTGTAATATATCCATTCTAAAAAATGAGACTAAGAAAAAAAGAATGCAAGCATAAATACTAAAAAAATAGACTGCAAAGCCGCTGTTTTAACCCAAAAAAACATGGTGTTTTTTTTCCTCAAGCACTGTGGTGCAGGATTTTTATACAGTAGAACGTTTTTTTAACAGTTAGGCACGTTACCTTTGCACGAAAGATTTGACACAATCATCTTCCCGCAAAAAGATGATATTCCCGGTCCGGCAGGAGGGGAAAATTTTTGAGCGCATGGTTATTTACTGCCTAAGAATCCTCATGCTTTGAAAAAGGGGTTTTTTTTTTCCTTCCTCAAACTAAGTTTATTCAGACCCCGGGGCCAGGGCGGTCTGACCCCTGCAACCACAATTAGGTGAGTACAGTTACATACATTATTACATAGCATAGGGGGGAACCTGGAAACCAAGCGTCAAGGAAAAATCTGTCACTCATTTTTGGGTTATCCGGTTTTTACACGCCCAGGAAACTGTATCTGTGTAACCGAATAAACTTACTTACGTTTGGGGGAAAGGGAAAAAACAATAACCATTCTCACTAGCAGTCTTGTTACTACTACTGTTGTTGTGGTTAGCAACCCCCCTTTCCCCCACCACGGACCCCAATCCCAGCATTCTTACATACGCGTAATAAGTCTGGTGCCGCTGTGTTTGGAAAAAAAAATGGTGAATTTTTTTGACTAATTAACGGAAAAAAAATTTAGACAAGACATAACCCGTGGCCTTGAATTTACTTTGCACATAAAAAAAATTTAAAATAAGTTTGTGTGACTGAAAATTGTGACTGACTGACTTGACTGACTGGCTGACTGAGTGACTTGACTGACGCTGAGGTGACTTTGCACTGAATGACTTGACACTGAATGCTTTGACTTACTGAATGACTTTGACTTCTGAATACGCGACACTGAATGACGACTGACTTACTGTACGGCTGACTTACTGAAGCTTGCCCCCTTAATGGGCGCTGTTACTGAAGCGACGACTTACTGAATGACTTGACGACTTACTGAAGACGGCCCAGAAAGCGATGACACTGAAACGACTGACTTACTGTACGCTGACTTATGAATGACTTGACACCCTGTGCGGCTGACCACTGAATGACTTGACTGACACTGAATGACTTTTACATGAAGCGACGCTTATTGAATACGCCTTATTTAATGCGCTGCTTACTGAATGCTTACTGACTTACTGAATGCTTTCGCTTTCTGAATGACTTTCGCCTCTGAATACGGCACTTAATGAATGACTTTACGCTTACGAAAAAGGCCCTTTTTTCTGAAATTCGAAGGGGCTGACTTACTGAATGGCTTGACTGACACTGAATGGCTTGATGAAAAAGGTTGACACTAAAATTCCCAAAACGACTTCAGTTCAAAACTATATCCACCTAGCCCAGTAGGGCCACACCATCCATATCCCTCTTCCTTCCCAAACATCATTAAAAAATTTAAGGGAAAAAAAATTTTATTTCTATTGCATTTGTAGTCTTAAGCAGTAATAGATCATGACAATGCAC
>WNWK01024646.1:0-29468 GCA_009830355.1 Cherax destructor
ATGTGTAAATTCAAGGATTATGTGGATTAAAATAAGGGTCGGATGCGAAAAGGGTCATAATAAGCGTGTATGCACCTGGAGAAGAGAGGAGTGTAGAGGAGAGAGAGAGATTTTGGAGATGTTAAGCGAATGATAGGAACTTTTGAACCAAATGAGAGAGTAATTGTGGTAGGGGACCAAATGCTAAAGTGGGAGAAACATGCAGAGAGGTGTAGTAGGTAAGTTTGGGGTGCCAGGTTAAATGATAATGGAGCCCTTTGATTGAACTTTGTATAGAAAGGGGTTAGTTATAGGTAATACATATTTTAAGAAAAAGAGGATAAATAAGTATACAAGATATGATGTAGGGCGTAATGACAGCAGTTTGTTGGACTATGTATTGTAGATAAAAGACTGTTGAGTAGACTTCAGGATGTACATGTTTATAGAGGGGCCACAGATATATCAGATCACTTTTAGTTATAGCTACAGTGGGAGTAAAAGGTAGATGGGATACAAGGAAAATAGAATCAGTAAGTAAAGAGAGGTGAAGGTTTATAAACTAAAAGAGGAGGCAGTTAGGGTAAGATATAAACAACTATTGGAGGATAGATGGGCTAGTGAGAGTGTAGGCAATGGGGTCGAAAATGTATGGGGTAGATTTAAAAATGTAGTGTTAGAGTGTTCAGCAGAAGTTTGTGGTTACAGGCGAGTGGTGCGGGAGGAAGAGAGCGATTGGTGGAATGATGATGTAAAGAGAGTAGTAAGGAGAAAAGTTAGCATATGAGAGGTTTTACAAAGTAGAAGTGATGCAAGGAGGAAGAGTATATGGAGAGAAAAGAGAGGTTAAAAGAGTGGTGAAGCAATGTAAAAGAGAGCAGATGAGAGAGTGGGTGAGATGTTATCAGCAAATTTTGTTGAAAATAAGAAAAGTTTTGGAATGAGATTAATAAGTTGAGGAAGCCTAGAGAACAAATGGATTTGACAGTTAAAAATAGGAGAGGAGAGTTATTAAATGGAGAGTTAGAGGTATCGGGAAGATGGAGAGAATATTTTGAGGATTGTTAAATGTTGATGAAGACAGGGAAGCTGTGATTTCGTGTAGGGCAAGGAGGAATAACATCTTGTAGGAGTGTGGAAGAGCCAGTTGGGGTGTAGGAAGTTCGTGAGGCAGTGGGTAGAATGAAAGGGGTAAGGCAGCTGGGATTGATGGGATAAAGATAGAAATGTTAAAAGCAGGTGGGGATATAGTTTTGGAGTGGTTGGTGCTATTATTTAATAAATGTATGGAAGAGGGTAAGGACCTAGGATTGGCAGAGAGCGTGTATTGTTCCTTTGTATAAAGGCAAAGGGGACAAAAGAGTGCAAAAATTATAGGGAATAAGTCTGTTGAGTGTACCTGGTAAAGTGTATGGTAGAGCTTATTATTGAAAGAATTAAGAGTAAGACAGAAAGCAGGATAGCAGATGAACAAGGGGCTTTAGGAAAGGTAGGGGTGTGTAGACCAAGTGTTTACAGTGAAACATATAGGTGAACAGTATTTGGATAAGGGTAAAGATGTTTTGTGGCATTTATGGATTTGGAAAAGGCGATGATAGGGTAGATAAGGGGGCAATGTGGCAGATGTTGCAGGTGTATGGAATAGGAGGAAGGTTACTGAAAGCAGTGAAGAGTTTTTATGAGGATAGTGAGGCTCAGGTTAGAGTGTGTAGGAGGGAAGGGACTATTTCCAGTAAAAGTGGGCCTTAGACAAGGAGTGTGATGTCACCGTGGTTGTTCAATATATTTATAGATGGGGTTGTAAGAGAAGTGAATGTGAGGGTCTTGGCAAGAGGTGTTGGGCTAAAAGATAAAGAAGCAAATACAAAGTGGGAGTTGTCACAGTTGCTTTTTGCTGATGACACTGTGCTTTGGGAGATCTCTGAAGAGAAGTTGCAGAGGTTGGTGGATGAATTTGGTAGGGTGTGTAAAAGAAGAAAATTGAAAGTGAATATAGGAAAGAGTAAGGTGATGAGGATAACAAAAAGAATAGGTGACGAAAGATTGGATATCAGATTGGAGGGAGAGAGTATGGAGGAGGTGAATGTATTCAGATATTTGGGAGTGGACATGTCGGGAGATGGGTCTATGAAGGATGAGGTGAATCATAGAATTGATGAGGGGAAAAGGGTGAGTGGAGCACTTCGGAGTCTGTGGAGACAAAGAACCTTGTCCATGGAAGTAAAGAGGGAATGTATGAGAGTATAGTTATACCAACGCTCTTATATGGGTGTGAAGCATGGGTGATGAATGTTGCAACGAGGAGAAGGCTGGAGGCAGTGGAGATGTCATGTCTGAGGTCAATGTGTGGTGTGAATATAATGCAGAGAATTCGGAGTTTGGAAATTAGGAGGAGGTGCGGGATTACCAAAACGATTGTCCAGAGAGCTGAGGAGGGGTTGTTGAGGTGGTTTGGACATGTAGAGAGAATGGAACGAGACAGAGTGACTTCGAGAGTGTATAAATCTGTAGTGGAGGGAAGGCGGGGTAGGGGTCGGCCTAGGAAAGGTTGGAGGGAGGGGGTAAAGGAAGTTTTGTATGCGAGGGGCTTGGACTTCCAGCAAGCATGTGTGAGCGTATTTGATAGGAGTGAATGGAGGCATATGGTTTTTAATACTTGACATGCTGTTGGAGTGTGAGCAAAGTAACATTTATGAAGGGATTCAGGGAAACCGGCAGGCCGGACTTGAGTTCTGGAGATGGGAAGTACAGTGCCGGCACTCTGAAGGAGGGGTGTTAATGTTGCAGTTTTGTAACTGTAGTGTAAAGCACCCCTCTGGCAAGACAGTGATGGAGTGAATGATGATGAAAGTTTTTCTTTTTCGAGCCACCCTGCCTTGGTGGGAATCGGCCGATGTGTTAATAAAAAAAATATAAACATGTACATGGTATACAGGCCTAGCTGACATCAATGACATATTACTATATAGAAAGTCCCTTGTTATGCTGAGCATTTCGGGCAGATTAGGTCAGTGTCCTAGGATGCGACTCACACCAGTTGACTAACACCCAGGTACCCATTTTACTGATGGGGAACATAGACAACAGGTGTAAAGAAACACGCTCAATGTTTCTGCCCTGGCTGGGAATCGAACCCAGGCCCTCGCCTTGTGAAGCGAGAGCTTTAGCCACCAGACCACCTTGTCACAGCCGGCTGAACCTCCTTAAAACCCTCGCACATCTTTCATGGGGGGCGTATTGTAGAACTCTCCTTCGTCTACATTCAGCCCTAATTTTATCAAAACTCGATTATGGTGACCAGATATATTCGGCGTCCTCCCCTGCTACTCTTTCCATCCTTAATCCCATCCATCACCAGGGATTACACTTATGACTTGGTGCATTTCGTTCTTCCCTGGTTGAGAGCCTCTATGTAGAAGCGAACATTCCATCCTTGTCCGATCGTCGTGATGCACATTTCATTCGCTATTATGTTCGCTCTCATGACCTCCGCAATCCTTCCATGTATAGGATTGTTACAGATGTTAGTAGATGCTCTTTATTTGTTCGTCGCCCCTGCTTACTTCATCCCTTTTCTCTTCGTCTACATTCACTCTTGTCTTCCCTTCAGTTACCACCTCTATATGTTCATGTGACATCTCCCTTTCCCCTACCCCCTTGGGAAGTTCCTGCTGTCCGTGTCTGTTCTATTCCTCTACCTTGCGCGAAAGCCCGCCTACCTATGCCGGCTTCTCGCTCTTTTTTTCTAGACCACTTCCGCTCTCATTCCCATGCCATCGCAGTGTACACTGATGGTTCAAAGTCGTCTGACTGCGTTGGATTCGCAGCAGTGTTTCCAGACAGCGTCGTGCGAGGGCATCTATTACCCTCGGCTAGCATATTTACGGCTGAATTGTATGCCATTCTTGTGGCACTTATCCGTATTGCATCTATGCCTGTATCACCATTTGTGGTCGTTTCAGACTCCTTTAGTGCTTTACAGGCTATCCGTAAAATTGATACACCTCACCCCCTAGTTCTTCGTATCCAACTTTGGTTATGCCGTATCTCTAGCAAGCACAAAGATATTGTTTTTTGTTGGGTCCCTGGTCATGTTGACGTACAGGGCAATGAACAGGCAGACACTGCTGCGCGGTGAGCAGTACATGACCTTCCAGTTTCATATAGAGGTGTTCCTTTTACGGACTATTTTGCAGTCATTGCTACCCACCTTCGCACCCGTTGGCAACAACGCTGGTCTGACCTGCTAAATAACAAACTTCATTCTATTAAACCGAGTATAGGTTTCTGGCCTTCTTCTTGTCACCAATGTCGAGGTTGGGAGACTACACTCTCCCGTCTTCTCATTGGCCACACTCGTCTTACGCACAGGTATCTCATGGAGAGGCTCCCTGCCCCTCTCTGTGAGCATTGTCAGGTTCCAGTGTCTGTTCAACATATTCTGTTGGACTGTCCACTTTATCAACGAGCACGCAGAATTTACCTCCAACGGTATCTTTGCTTTGCGGCCCTTTCTTTACCTTTCTTTCTTGCTGATGGACCCTCCTTTAATCCTGACTCTCTCGTTGACTTTTTGACAGAAACTGACTTACTACACAAACTCTGATGATTATACCTCAAGCACCTCCCTCAGTCCCTTCTACCTCGATCTCTTGCTACCCTCTATCTCTGCACATTCCACTGTCCTGCTGCACTCCATACCCTACTAATCATCCATCTCCCGCTTACAATCTATTCTCCCTGCATCCTGTTCTGCCCTGCCGCGCTGTATAACCCTTGTGGTTTAGCACTTCTTTTGATTATAATAATAATTCATGAAGGGAGGTAGTAGAGTACTAGCCAAAAATTACAGACCAGTAGCCCTATCTTCTCACATCATAAAAATCTTCAAAAAAGTGATGAGACGGCAGATTACAAATTTCAAGGAACGACATAATCTGCATAACCCAAACCATGTGTGTAGAATTTTAGTTTGCTGTCCAGGTGCATTCCCAAGAATTTACTCTCATCCTGCCTATCAGTTAGTGTATTGCTTATGTTTATGTTCAAATGAACATTCCCAAGTACCAATGCTTGAGTGGGTGACTTCCTTGTAAGAAGTTATTCATACTCCCTCTGTCTTGCTCCAACTAATACTGAGGTGTCTTTCATGATAAATTCACTAAAAAATAAGTCACTAAACTTAGCACAAGTACCACTGCTATTGTTCAAAAGAGCTGCTCATGTGCTTCCACTCACCATTGCAATATTGTTTAACAAATCATTAGAAACCAACACATTTCTGACAATGCTTAAGATAGCCAGGGTTATCGCAGTACATAAAGGAGGAAACCCATCTGATGTAAATAATTACGGACCTATATCTAACTTGTCAGTTATACAAAATCTCTTAAAAATTAATTCACAAGAGATTATACTCTTTTTCTAGAATCACTCAACATATTCAGCCTCTGCCAGTTTGGTTTCAGACAAAATAAAAGCACAAATGATGCAGTTTTAAAAATGCAAGACTTTATACAGCTTTTGAAAATAAGGAATATCCACTAGGCCTCTTTATTGACAAGTATAGGAAAACTTTTGACACACTGGACCATGGCATTTTGAATCTTTAACTTGAATATTATGGTAACAGAGGTCATGCACTTACATATCTAAAGTACTACCTTACTAACAGACACCAATATGTCTGTCAAGGGCATAACCTACCAATATGGGGGTGCCCCAAGGCAGTGTTCTCAGCCCTCTGCTTTACCTCATATGTATCAGTGATCTTCCAAATCCACCTCAGCAACTTGGACTTGTTCTGTTTACTGATGACACAATCTGATGTCCAGTTTCTCATTATCTGTATTTTTTTTATATTCTCATCAGTTTGCTCTTCCCAATGTTCGCTTTTAATTTCCTTCTTTTACATACCCTCCCAAATTTGTTTACCAACTTTTACAACTACTCTTCATAATCTCTCTAAAGAACCGTGACATGGACATAAAACAACTGTGACCACCTCCATCCTGTAACAGATTCACTACCTTTCAGTCCCACACCTCCCTAACACCCTAATGTTCACTTCTTTAACATCCCCCATCTATAAACATGTTAAAGAACCACGGTGACATCACACATCCTTGTCTAAACCCTACTTTAACTGCAATGTAATCTCCTCTCCTACATACTGTAACCTGTACTTTGCTGGCCACAGAAAAGCTTTTTCTACTCTCAGTAACTTATCACCTTTGCCATACATTTGCAGCATCTGACACCCTATCATATACCTTTTCTAAATCCATAAATGCTAAGAAATAATAATAATAATATCTTTATTTCTACAAGTACATGTACAAGGTATACAGTCCTAGCTGACACCAGTGACATACTACTATATAGAAAGCCGCTTGTTATGCAGAGCATTTTGGGCGAATTACGTGGAAGCAAAGAGGGGAATGTATGAGAGTATATTTATACCAACACTCTTATATAGGTGTGAAACATGGGTGGTGAATGTTGCAACAAGGAGAAGGCTGAAGGCAGTGGAGATGTCATGTCTGAGGGCAATGTGTGGTGTGAATATAATGCAGAGAATTCGTAGTTTGGAAATTAGGAGGAGGTGCGGGATTACCAAAACTATTATCCAGATGGCTGAGGAGGGGTTGTTGAGGTGGTTTGGATATGTAAAGAGGATGGAACAAAATAGAATGACTTCGAGTGCATAAATCTGTAGTGGAGGGAAGGCGGGGTAGGGGTCGGCCTAGGAATGGTTGGAAGGAGGGGGTAAAGGAAGTGTTGTGTGCGAGGGGCTTGGACTTCCAGCAAGCATGTGTGAGCATATTTGGTAGGAGTGAATGAAGACAAATGGTTTTTAGGACTTGACGTGCTGTTGAGTGTCAGCAAGGTAACATTTATGAAGGGATTCAAGGAAACCGGCAGGGCGGACTTGAGTCCTGGAGATGGGAAGTACAGTGGCGGCACTCTGAAGGAGGGGTGTTAATGTTGCAGTTTTATAACTGTAGTGTAAGCATGCCTCTGGCAAGACAGTGATGAAGTGAATGATGATGACAGTTTTTCTTTTTCAGGCCACCCTTCCCTGGTGGAAAACGGCCGATGTGTTAATAAAAAAAAATAATAATAATACACTATATAATTTATATACAAAGTCTACAATAGGATGTAGATCATTTTGCGCAGACTTCAACTAGAAATGAAATCTTAATAGTCATTTAAAGAATTATTTTTTTTTACTCTTTTTTCAGACTTCAGATTTGGAAACAGTTACGTGGTCTCAAGGCTACATACCATCCTCTAGAAGGTCTTAGACATTGTTATTTAGGCTCACACTTACCATTTGAAGTGTCAGTGATGCCATTATTACCCTGTGCTAGCATCTTGCACACTGACAAAGTCAGTGGTACCACCTCAGAGGAGCAGGTGGTGAGGGTGAACTCTTTCATCAAAGGCCACATCAAGTCACTGAAAGACAAGCTGTACATCTTTGATTCTTTTATTGGTAAAGATGTGACCATAACTTCATCAGGACCCTGTGTTGTTTTAGGGTTTCGGCTGCAAGAATGTAATATATCTGTAAATTTGCCAAGTGGACATGTTTGGCAACTGTATCCATGCGATACAGGTGATGTAATTACATGTCATGGATTGAGTGATAATTTATTAATGTTACAACATGATGTAATGGCAACTATCTTTAACACTAAGTGGTCAGTATTTTTGGCCAGAACTAGCCTGGATAAGGAAGATTTGTGGCCAAATGTTGAAAGCCAGTATCAGACTTTTTTAACAGCAAAACTGTTTATTGTGGATTGTCCTGTTGAGAAACAAATACAAATACTTACGACTTTGATCGCAGGGATTACTGACAATCAGATTCAGGTAGAATGGACGTTAAAAGTTGAGGAGTGGAAAAGATGCTCTCGAGTCTCACTTTTTGAAGTTGCTTATAAATGTAACCTCAAGAGAATAATTAAAATGCGTGAAGATGTCTACCTTGGAACTGTGAAGCAGTTCATCCAAGACTCTGCTGATGAAGTTGCTGGAAAGTCTCTCCTTCCTTACTTCAGTTACATAGTGGCAAGTAAGTAATAGTTGCTTTTTACACAGTTGAAATTACAGGCAAAGAGATGTTATCTTAGCTCATTTCAAACCCTCCATATCTAAAGTACCACACTAACAACCATCCACAACACTCACCTAACACCCAGGTACCTATTTACTGCTGTGTGAACAAGGACAACAGATACAGTGGACCCTCGGTTTTCGTGATTAATCCGTTCCAGAGAGTCTGCTGAAAGCCGAAATTCACGAAAACCAAAACCATTTTCCCCATAAGAAATAATGTAAATCCAATTAATCCATTCAAGACACCCAAAAGTATTAACAAAAAGTACTTTTTTTAGAGATTAAATATAGATTTACATACAGAAAAGAATGACAAATCAATATAAAGCAATAATAAAATGTATAAATGAACATTTAACATGACACTTACCTTTATTGAAAACTCTTGTTGGTGTATGGAAGATTGGAGGAGGGGAGAGGGAGGAGAAATTACTATTGTTTGGAAGGAGTATCCCCTTCCATAAAGACTTAAGGTACCAAGTCCTTATCCAGGGTTACTTCCCTTCTTTGTTTTTTAATGGCACTAGGACCAGCTTGAGAGTCTGTCTTTCATAGGCTTGTGTCCTGGCAGTGCCTTTTCCTCCTGCGTGATGTAGGTCCTCTTTGGCATTTTCTTCCAAAAGAGGCCTGTTTCGTCACAATTGAACACTTGTTGGGGGAGGAATCCTTCAGCCTCTACGTACCCCTTGAATTCATGCACAAATTTTTCAGCAGCATGTTTGTCTGAACTTGCAGCCTCACCATGCCTTAAACACTGTGTATGCCACTTCACTTCTTGAATTTTTCGAACCAGCCTTTGCTGGCCTTAAATTAACTAACATCAGCACTCTTTCCAGGCATTTTCTTTACAAGATCGGTATGCAACTGCCTTGCCTTTTCGCAAATTATTGACTACACAGCACTATCTCCCGCTAACTGTTTTTGGTTGATCCACACCACTAACAACAACAACTTCTCCACATCTTCGATTGTTTGTGATCTCTGTTTCATTAGCATATTTGCCCCTTTCACAACATCAGCTTCCTTCCCATACATCCTGGCAAGCTCAGCCACACATACGCCACTTGTGGAAAAATTTCTCCAGGATGGGGGGTATTGACCCCCTTCAGTCTTTTCAAGCTCTTTTCAACTGAGGGTCCAGCCCTCAGAAAGGGGCAGTGATGTCTTGTTTGCTTTCGCATCAAATAATTGGACACAGATGTACCAGTTTAGACGCGCCACTTCCTTGTAAGTTACGTCACAGCTGACCACTGTTGCTATTATATGTTGTTAATGAGAGATAATCGATCTGTTACAGTAGTAGGAAAATTAAGAAAATCCTACAACCTCTCTAATACCATGTTAAAGATTGCATACACACTCGTCTAAGCCCAGACACAGCAAGAAATCAGGCATTCTGCATTGCTTTCTGTAGAAGTTTGGCAAGGGAAACATGCTGGATCGACACTTTCTTTATGTCGGGATGATGCCCAGGGCACGCCGGGCGAGCGAGGGCGAAGGGATTAGATTGCATTATACCATCCCAGAGGGAACATTAACGCTGGGATAACAGATAAAGAACTCTGTTCAGTGCGTTTTTTGTGTATAAAAGACAATCCTCATTAGCGGTATACTACAGAGAAGTGTGCGCAGCTTCTTGTAGTGACATTACTGCAAATAGACAAATATTGAAGAATGTAGTAACAGCTTGTGTAACAAAGTTCCAGACTAGGACGTGTGACATTCCTCAGCAATACTTCTTCAATCAAGACAGCATTTTCCGGGTGTCAATTAAGGGTCCGATGCAAATACCCAGGTAAGTCTGCTCAGACATTTTAAAGTTCTAATGACTGTGCAGTTAGGAATTGATTTATGTTCTAGGCAGATTTATCATAAACCCAGTAATGTGAGGGCTTTTTAGCCCAACCCAGTGAGTATAATTCAGTATTCATTTACTGAATGTATGAATATATTCTCCTCTGGGGCAATTATTCTTATACATACTCAATTTACACTCACTTATTTCCGACCGCCCTAGGGGATTGGAGTTGACAACTCCTTTAAAACGACTTCGGGGATGGCTGCGAAGACGTGGAGCCGTCAGTAAGCTAAGTAGCTAAGTACAGTTCATTTATATTCTTATTCTTTACTCCAATTTCTTACATCACTTTCATATTTTTCTATGATTTCTTTCTTCAATTCTATCATGTTTCTCACCTTCTTTACCAAAGGGCTGGCACTAGGAGCTTTCTTTGGGCCCATGGTGGCTTATTTAGCAGTTGCAAGCACAAAAAACAATGGATTATTATGAAATGTTTTGTATGAACGCGTGGGGTGACGCTCACTCGCCAAGAAACAATGCCACACTAGCTCAGAATGCATGTATTCACCTAGTTGTGGTTGCAGGGGTTGAGTCATAGCTCCTGGCCCCGCCTCTTCACTGGCCGCTACTGGGACACTCTCCCTGTGCCATGAGCTTTATCATACCTCTTCTTAAAGCTATGAATGGATCCTACCTCTACTATATCGCTTCCCAAACTATTCCACTTCCTGATCACATTGTGACTGAAGAAATACTTCCTAACATCCCTGTGATTCATCTGAGTCTTCAACTTCCAACTGTGTCCCCTGTGTCTCTGGAACATTCTGTCTCTGTCCACCTTGTCAATTCCTCTCAGTATTTTATGTCGTTATCATGTCCCCCCATCTCTCCTGTCCTCCAATGTCATCAGGTCGATTTCCCTTAACCTCTCCTCATAGGACATACCCCTTAGCTCCGGGACTAGTCTTGTTGCAAACCTTTGCACTTTCTCTAGTTTCTTTATGTGCTTGACTAGGTGTGGGTTCCAAACTGGTGCTGCATACTCCAATATAGGCCTAACGTACACAGTGTACAGGGTCCTGAACGATTCCTTATATGTGTGGGAGGCTTTGTGTGCACGCGGCCTCTGGGACACGTTCTGTACGACCACCGAAATCAGAGGAAAATCACGAAAACAGAGGCTATATTTTGACGAGAAAAGTTGCTGATAACTGAAATTCATGAAAACAGAGACTCAAGAAAACCGAGGGTCCGCTGTATTAGGGAATATTCCCAATGCCTCTCTTCACCCAGGATCAAGCCTGGGTACTTTGGTTGTGAACTGAAACTACTACCATTGAGCTATGAGGAACTTTTTTTGTGGAAAATATTTGTATTTTGTCTTAACCCTTTCAGGATCCATCCCATAGATCTACTGCTTTGAAGCCAGGGTCCAAGCCGTGGATCTATGCCAAAATTCTAGCAGCTTCAAATTTAGCACGAGAAGGCTGGTAGGCCTACATCTAAGAGAAGGGGTCAGCGTGGTCAGTGTGCACAGTAAACAGAAAATCAGGGCATCCACATTGCAGTGTGGGAACGCCATCTTGGTACGCTTTGTTCATCATGCCTGGCGGCAAGGAAGCTCTCACTCCCTGGCGAATTCTGACTCTTCTCTTCCCAAGTTATAGCTCTAACACTGATGGAAGTGGATCTGAAGAGGAATTCTATGGTTTTGAACCATATAGTACATTGTACCATATGGTGCATTGTACCATATGGTACAATGTACCATATGGTACATTATACCATATGGTACTTATTTCCCTAATGGAAATAAGTCACTCTGACTTTTGGGTTATCCTAGGTTCTCCACACACATGCTGTTATGTATGATAATCTATGTATCTGTATTTGTGTATACCTGAATAAACTTACTTACAATGCCACATGCGCTCGGGTAAGTAAGTTTATTCAGGTATACACAAATACAGTTACATAGATTATCATACATAGCAGCATATGTGTAAAGATCCTTGGATAAACCAAAGAAGTCAGTGTGACTTATTTCCATTGGGGTCCCTGTATCTGTACCATATGGTACCCAGTACTATATGCAATTCCAAGGGGACTGAGTATATCCTGTGGCCCTACACCTAAAATAGACAGTGAAAGTGATGATGATGTGGCTACAATTGGGATGGATAGACCACATGCATCAGTAGGTGGTGGTGGTGGTGCCACGAGCATGTAGAATGTGAGCATGCAGCACGCGGCACCAGCCCAGACTGGGACCCAAGCTGCTGACTCATCAAGTCCAGGACAAAGTGCATCATCATCTACTGGTGGAAGGAGACAACTGTGGCTGAAATGTATTTGTTTTTTGCAACAATAATGCTTATGCCTCATGTCTATAAGCATAATATAAAATCATACTGGTCCACAGATGAGTAAGACACCACTGTGCATGACACCTTGTTTCAAAGGCTTTCACAGACTGCAGCAGTTCTAGGAACATGTCCAGTGACTGTACATATGTAAATATATAATAGAACATTACTAATATACAAGGGAAAACATTACTTAATACTAATAATAATCACTCTTAGGCACATCAAGGTTATAAAATTGCTCACAAACAGTGTCCAGAATATCTTGCTGCCAATTTTGTCAAGGCTGGGAACCAAAGCAGTCATAGTACTAGGGGGAGAGAGCACAACTTTGTAGTACCCACAGTCAGTGGCCAGGCTTCAAACACCTTTTATTGTACAGCAATAAAGGAATGGAACAGACTGCCTGCACATGTCAAAGCCAGTCATAGCATGAGCCAGTTCAAGAAGAGAACCAAAAGGTACCTAATGAATGTAGCGACAGAAAGGAAGGAGAATGATTTTTATTTTTTTTAGTTACCATACATGTATGTACATGTAAATAACTCTTTTTACCTTATTCCTTTTAATTATAGTATAATAACTAGTATCTACTACAGTGTATAATATTAAGGTATTAAATGGACCCCAATGGAAATAAGTCACTCTGACTTTTTTGGGTTATCCTAGGTTTTCTACACATATGCTGCTATGTATGATAATCTATGTAACTGTATTTGTGTATACCTGAATAAACTTGCTTACAGTAGATCATCATTTAGCACGGTAGTTACGTTCCTGAAAACGTCGTGTTAGATAATTTCGTGTTAGATAATTAAAAGAACTTATGGGAAAAATAGGGTTACGTTTCTGGGAGTCCCCAAAAACCCAAACAAGTTTTTTTTAGACCAACAGATCTTGCAAAAATTGAAGGTGAATATGTAATTGTATTGCATTGTCGTGATATATTAATGCTTAAGACTACAAATGCAATAGAAATAGTATTTCTTACCTTAAATTGTGGGTAATGATGTTTGTGGATGGTTGTGAAGAGAGTGGATATGGATGGTGTTGCCCTACTGGGATGAGGTGGATGGTTGTTGGTTATCAGCAGAAGTGGATGGTAGAGGTTCTGGTACTAAAGTCGATGGTTGTATTGAAGTGTGCCAAATGCTGTAATAGATCTCTGGGCTCTTTTACCCTGCAGTACATTATACAGCTGACGGTAAGGCATCATCAGCTGGTCTAGACCCAGTTTTAAAGCACTGCTTCTAGATTTGTTATTGTATAATTATACTATTACTATCAATAAATAATATCTACCTATCATATTTATTCCAGGATAATATTAGGTATAACATAACTAATGTAGAAGCATGATAAAGATGCATAAATTAATAAAAACTGACATATAGGTATTGAAGGGTGGGCGGGGCTGAGAGCGAGAAGTGGAGCAGTGTCTCAGTTGCTCATGGACCATCTACCTGGAGTCTACCTGGAGAGAATTCCAGGGGTCAACGCCCCCACGGCCCGGTCTGTGACCAGGCCTCCTGTTTGACCAGAGCCTGATCAACCAGGCTGTTACTGCTGGCCGCACGCAGTCCAAGGTACGAACCACAGCCCGGCTGATCAGGTACCGACTTGAGGTGCCTGTCCAGTGCCTGCTTGAAGACAGCCAGGGGTTTGTTGGTAATCCCCCTGATGTATGCTGGGAGGCAGTTGAACAATCTTGGGCCCCTGACACTTATTGTGTTGTCCCTCAACGTGCTAGTGGCACCCCTGCTCTTCATTGGGGGTATGTTACATCGCCTGCTGAGTCTTTTGCTTTCGTAGGGAGTGATTTTTGTGTGCAAGTTTGGTACTAAGCCCTCGAGAATTTTCCATGTGTATATAATAATGTATCTCTCCCTCCTGCATTCTAGAGAGTACAGGTTTAGGAACTTCAAGCGTTCCCAGTAGTTGAGGTGGTTTATTGCACTTATGCGTGCGGTGAAGGTTCTCTGCACATTTTCAAGGTCAGCAATTTCACCCGCCTTGAAAGGTGCAGTTAGTGTGCAGCAATATTCCAGCCTAGATAGAACAAGCGATCTGTAAAGTGTCAACATGGGCTTGGCATCCCTGGTTTTGAAGGTTCTCATTATCCATCCTGTCATTTTTCGAGCAGATGCAATTGCTACTTTGTTATGGTCCTTGAAGGTGAGATTCTCTGACATGATCACTCCCAGGTCTTTGACATTAGTTTTTCGCTCTATTGTGTGGTTGGAATTAGTTTTGTACTCCGATGAGATTTTAATTTCTTCACGTTTTCCGTTTCTTAGTAATTGAAATTTCTCATCATTGAACTTCATATTGTTTTCTGCAGCCCATTTAAAGATTTGGTTTATGTCTGCTTGGAGTCTTGCAGTGTCTTCAACGGTGGACACTGTCATATAGATTCGGGTGTCATCTGCAAAGGAAGACACAGCACTGTGGCTTATATCCCTGTCAATGTCTGATATGAGGAGGAGGAATAGGATGGGAGCAAGTACTGTGCCTTGTGGAACAGAGCTTTTCACAGTAGCTGCCTCAGACTTTACTCTGTTGACTACTACTCTTTGTGTTCTACATGTTAGGAAATTATAGATCCATCTACCAACTTTTCCTGTTAGTCCTTTATCATGCATTTTGTGTGCTATTACACCATAGTCACACTTGTCAAAGGCTTTTGCAAAATCTGTGTATATAACATCTGCATTTTGTTTATCTTCTAGAGCATCCAGGACCTTGTCGTAGTGGTCCAGTAGTTGGGACAGACAGGAGCGGCCTGCTCTAAACCCATGCTGTCCTGGGTTGTGCAATTGATGGGTATCAAGATGGGTGGCGATCTTGCTTCTTAGAACCCTTTCAAAGATTTTTATGATATGGGACGTTAGCGCAATTGGTCTGTAGTTCTTTGCTATTGCTTTACTGCCCCCTTTGTGGAGCGGGGCTATGTCTGTTGGCGTGAGGATATGTTAGCTCACGGCACTATAAAGTATTGTAAAATACTACTATTACTATCAATAAAGGTTATCTACCTATCATATTTATTCCAGAATAATATTAGGTATAACATAAATATCGTAGAAGCATGATAAAGATGCACAAATTAATAAAAACTGATATTATATTCGTAGAGTATTGAATGGTTGGCGGTGCTATGAGGGAGATCTGTGAGGGAGACGGGCTAGCAGTCTCTCTCAGCTCAGTTACTCACAGACCACCATGGCGTGTGGAGGTGTGAGCTCACCGCACTAAAATATTGTAATAATAATACTTATTATGTACGGTTCGTATTTCTAACGGCTATACCATAGCTGTTCACGTGATCACCATGTGATCTTTCATTAGCTAATGATAGGCCTCCCTTTTTGAACGCCCCAGTGCCGGGACGACCAGCAGTCAGTTTCCATCCTGATAGGCAGGCAGACGGACATAGGCCTAGGCTCTCAGCTCCCATATATCTAACGCCTCATTAAACGCTACCATACCAAGCTCATCTTTAATATATTACCAAATCTACGCAAGAACCCCCACAACACAATTATTACTATCAATAAGTTACCTACCTATCATATTTATTCCAGAATAATATTAGGTATAACATAAATAATGTAGCAGCATGATAAAGATGCCCAAATTAATAAAAATATGACAGAGATAATGAAGGTTGGAGCATCAGCCCATAAACAAAGCCATTGTTTATTGGCAAGTGACCATCACCTCACACACCAGCCAGGGTACTTCCCCACACAAACCAGCCAGGGTACTTCCCCACACAAACCAGCCAGGGTACTTCCCCACACAAACCAGCCAGGGTACTTCCCCATGCAAACCAGCCAGGATACTTCCCCACACAAACCAGCCAGAATACTTCCCCACACAAACCAGCCAGGATACTTCCCCACACAAACCAGCCAGGATACTTCCCCTCACAAACCAGAAAAGATACTTCCCCACACAAACCGTATTACAACCTCAGGTTCAATGGCCTGTTAACCTGAGTGTAAAAGGGAGCTTGGAGCAAAGAAACACAGTAGAAGATGTATTGAAATTGTATTTCCTTCAAAAATCAGTTAGATTAATTCCAGACTTTTGTCTTTTCCTTCACCAAGTAATTGTGATTATATAAGACTTTTGTCTTTTCCTTCACCAAGTATAACAAAGTGCTGTTTACACATATGTACACTATATACAAAGGAGTATTATTTAGTGCACGCCACAGTTGTCTAGGCTAAGCAGCAGCCAAAAGACAGACAACTTTCCACAACCAGCTCTATGCAGGACTTCCAATGACAAACCGCGAGTGGTATCCACGTCACCTTTGTCATTGTTAAACTCGCATTTTAATTGGCTGAACCGAGTCGTTGATTTGATGATGGGGCCCTATCACCAAACCCTTAACGATGGTTCGCTGGTTGGAGGGGAGCCTATGTGGGTGTGTTTAACATGCTCCGAATAAAGATTACATACTCTTTGCATGCAACAAACCGGCCAGGATACTTCCCCACACAAACCGGCCAGGATACTTCCCCACACAAACCGGCCAGGATACTTCCCCACACAAACCGGCCAGGATACTTCCCCACACAAACCAGCCAGGAGAGTTCCCCACACAAACCAGCCAGGATACTTCCCCACACAAACCAGCCAGGATACTTCCCCACACAAACCAGCCAGGATACTTCCCCACACAAACCAGCTAGGGTACTTCCCCACACACACGATTTTATTTGAGTAAGACTTGCGCATGAGTGAATAGAATTATCGAAGCTTATTGCTTGGGGAGCATTGAAAATTTGGTTGGGCAAATATTCTGTTAGTGGGATGGTTTGTGAAGGACCTGCGGGCTCAATTTTTTTTCCCCCTCCCGAAAACCGTGTAATATCATTTTTACGTCGTGTTAGATAATAATGTGCCGCAATTCTTCAATTGTGTAATACCCATAACATGCAACATAATCTCGTGCTAAATGACCATAACACTAGACACAGATCACTCCTCGATGTTCCCTGTGTCCATCTAACACTATGTAAAAACTCAATGCATATAAAAGGCACGAAAATTTGGAATTCATTACCTGTCATTGCCAAAGAAACCCTACCTGTACCCCAATTCAAAACGATGCTAAAAAACCACCTTCTCACCCAAAGCTAATTGCTCAATATCAAACATTCCCAGCAAAGTAGAATAATCACTTAACGTAAAAACCTGACTAATCAATTGAATGTAAAACCTGTTATGAATATTACATACTTAGCTAATTATTTCCACAACACTTACATTATAATGAACACGTAAACTAACTGCAATGCAATTAATTGTTTTAAATTGTTATCTCACTCAATTAGTTGCATTGCTACAATTAATTGATATGTTCAACTTATATTCAAACTTTATAACTTAGATATGCAACTTTACTTATTTTTATAAATTATCAACCATAACTTTTTACCATATAGTCTAGAATTAAGTAGTCCTAAGAATGCCCGCAATGCACAGCATATTAGGGGCTTTTGGCATGTACATCTCATTAATAACTAAGTAATAACTATGTAATAACTATGTATAACTAGGTCTACCATATATAGCTGTACAATGTCTCAATAAAGTATTTTATTTTATTTTTATTTTATTTATTTTATTTTATTTTTATTTTATTTATTTTATTTTATTTATTTTATTTTATTTTATTAATTGTAGCAATGCAATTAATTGAGTGAGATAACAATTTAAAACAATTAGTTGCATTGCAATTACAGTTTATGTGGTCATTATAATGTAAATGTTATAGAAACAGCTTAGTATGTATTAATTATAACAGGTTTTTACATTTAAGTGATTAATCAGGTTTTTACATTTAAGTGATTATTCTACTTTGTTGGGAATGTTTGATATTGTGCATTTAGGTTTGGGTGAGAAGGTGGTTTTTTAGCATCGTTTTGAATTGGGGTACAGGCAGGGTTTCTTTGGCAATGACAGGTAATGAATTTCAAATTTTCGTGCCTTTTATATGCATTGAGTTTTTACATAGTGTTAGATGGACACGAGGAACATCGAGGAGTGCTCTGTGTCTAGTGTTATGGTCATGTGTCCTGTTAAAATTGGTATGGAGAAGTTTGAGTGGTGGGTTAATATTTGCATAGAGTGTTCTATGTATGTAATAGGTGCAGTAAAAAGTATGGATGTCTTGTGTAGAAACTTGTTTGGATTGGCCTCTTGTAAGTTGCACTCTGGGCAAGTACTGTTGACACCGACACTCTGAGATACTTCTCTCAGACTTACAAGTGGCTATGGTACAAATTTCTAGCTGATTGCAGTAAGGGGAACCCCACACTGCCTACACAATACTAGAAGGGAGATTACTTACTTGAAAGAAAAGGGTGGTATGTGTCCTGGTCTTCCTTATATATAACCCCTCCTAACACCATGTGCAGTGGAGAAACTTTGTCTGCAAAGGATGGGGTAATTAGTGTCCTGCCTGCACCTCAGAGTTCCCTGGTTACTAGGATATCCCTTGAGTAATATATGCAGTAAGTAACACTAGCTTCAGACTTGAACTTAGGAGACGACGCTGTTACATACCAACACAAGTCGTCCGTCCGCCTAAGACCCACAGATAACTCACTAATGTTTCCCAGAAAACTGGCCAGATACTGAGAGAAAGAAAGCCTAGTCTTACTGTGACAGGGTCTGGATGGAGGCAGATTTCCATGGTACTTCGGGATCTCCTCCAGGGCCCCAGGACAGATGTTGGGTCACGTGGGGGGTGCTGTCTATCTCAGCACGTCTTGCTCGAGTGGAGTCTGGTCTGGGAAGGACGTAGGTCACGCCACACTGCCTAGATTCAAGTGTGGGCTGCCAGTTGTCTCTAGTTAACATAACCTAATGCTTGCCTATTCAGGCCTATAACTACCTATATTAGGGTGTTAGAGCTACACTATTAATACCTAACGTTGCCTTAATGATCTTACTATTAGTTTCTATCTGTACAAACTTGCCTAGGTGTTCCTAGGTGGATAAATCTATCAATTAAAATATACACAATAGTCACCTTCAAAAGCTGGAGTGTGTAGTCGTTTTGGTTGGGAGTGTGGGTTTATAAACTCCGAGGGCCGATCCTCGGTGTGTAAGGCTTTTACGGCTCACTTACCCTGTGGAACTTTTAGTGACTAAAAAAGTTTCCACATCCTCCCGCCAGCGAAGGTAAAGGTGAGTCTACGTCAAGTTCACCTTCCGCAAGCCCTTACGGCGGGCCCTGGACACGAGTGCTGTCCGGCCACTCTGTCGAGCAGACTCTGGTTTAACTCCGACTGTCCAGTTTCCGCCCGTGGATTGCTGGGGGTGTAAACTTATGGGTTCCGGTGATCTTAACACCCTTCCCTTTAACTTTAATGTCTTTCACATGTCTAGCCTTGTCTGAGCAGCTTCGTACTTTCCCACCCAGTGGCCTATATACCCCGGTAGCAATTCTTCCCACTGATACGAGGTTCCCTGGGCTTAATGACAATCTATCTCCCTCTTTAGGTACCCCGTAAAAGCATCTCCCCAAGGTGGCTAAGTGTTCGTCACTTCCTACTTGGTTTGGCTTACCTGGCGGTTCGTCGTGTACACTAACATTCATTATCACTACTTCCCCAGCTATCGTGGTGTCAGCTTCCCCCCTCCCACCAGGATACCTACATTTCTGACTGTGTCAGTGGTAACGTCCTGGTCTGCCAGCTTCACACCAAGGTCTTTCAATCGCTTGGTTGCTGCTGCAAGACCTCTGGTCGTAATAGCCGCAGGTAACGTATTTACTACCAGAGCTGTAATATTTCTGCGATGTCCACCCAGTTTAACAGTGACATCCACAACATCATAAGACTTGGGTGGGCCCTGACTTATAGCACCTCCCAATGTCGCATTAAACTTGTCGGTGGCCTTCAACTTTAACCTAGCCACCAACTTCTCTGTTATCATGGACACTTGTGCCCCTGAGTCAAAGAATAATCGGGTTGTTTCGGTTCTGTTCCCGTTCACAACCCCTGCCATGACTGTAGGTAGGGCAGCAGCTCTGTGCTTCTCACTCAGATTAGAGACTTTGCCCATACTAACCACGCTGGCTACCACTTCAGGCTCGGGCTCGCCTTCTATCTCTACTGGAGAAACGTCCCTACTAGCCTGGGGTTCCCTTAAATTGTTGTGACATAGTGCAGTATGGTGCTTACCTTTCCGGCAATTATAGCACTCTGAAAGATGTGACCGGCAATCTTCTGCCTCATGTCTTCCACAACACCTTAAGCATCGCTGCAACTCCTTTAGTCTCTGCCGCCTACTGCTCAGTGTTGCATACCGAGAGCAACTCGTGCTAGTGTGTTCACCTTCGCAGAACACACATGTCTTAGTGGTTTCCCCCTTAGTCGAGGGCCTGTCTTGGGCATAATAGGTGCCGATCCTAGCGGGGGGAGCTTTAATTCTATCTCTCGAGTGTCCGGCGTGGTCAAACGATTTCACCTTGTCGGGCAATCTTTCCCCTACACTCAAGCGAGAAATGAGCTCTCCCAACCCTTCCATAATTTGTTGTATTGTAAACCAGCTCGTTCGGTATATTACGTGTAACTCATGCACTATAGTGTTAGCTAACTTCCTCTGAATCAAACGACTGACCATCCATTCCGATCCACCCCAATCGTGTAAATCTTTGAGACTATTGGTCAAACTCATGACTTCGATGCGAAACTTCTCTCGCTCTGAAGGTCATGACGGCAAACCTTTAGATCAGTCAATTGATAAAATATAGCAGTTTTTATATCCTCTGTGTTGCCAAATGCATCCTTCAGATGATCCTTGGCATGTTGATAATTAATATCAGTGTTTTGGTAATCCCGGACCAAGTCCAGGGCTTTACCCTTGAGCTGTGAACGTAAGTACTGTAATTTGGTGGCATCTGACAAATCATCCCTGTCATCTATCTGTGATTTAAACTGATCCCAGAAAGCAATGTACTCTGTCAAAGTTCCATCAAACATTGGTAAGTTCAATGTAGGTAATCTGGGTAACACTCTAGGGGGACTGTGGTGGCGTGTGTGCCCTGTACTATTATTTGTGGCCCCGGCTATGTCAGCCTTCAATGTTTTTGCTAACTTTTTGCAGAGCCTCATCTCCCCTTTACATTCAACCGCGTGCTCGTCGTATTCCTCCCGAACTGCTTCAACAATTTCCTCAGACTCACCTGATGCATAGGCTTCAGCCTCATAACGTAGATAGGCTGTCTCCAAGGCTCCTAGCTTTCCCTCTAAAAGCTCTAAGCACTTTCCTAGATCTTGACAGTCCACATCCTCGGTTAGTCTGATATCTCGGCACTCCCTACATGCCTTGCTTATGCGTCCCTTGTGAGCGTTCAAAGATCGCTTTAGTTGGATTAGAGCTGGGACAAGTACTTTCTGATTCTCCCCCGTCATTGTTGTGGTTTAGTTAAGAGTTTGTCACTAATTTGTACGTCAATTAGCCCACCCCACAGCACAATACGGTATTAGGTGAGAGTAAGTGATTCCCAAAGCCCCTCAACAAACTTGACAGCTTTACTTTACAACTATTGACTTGACTCTATTGAACATGCACTGTTAGCCCTCAAACCCAACTAAAATGTATATTGTTGTTATGAAAGCTTAACCTAGCTACTCCCTGTACCCAATAGTAAATAATTACAAGACTGAGCTAGCAAATCACAAATTAAATGAGTCAAATACAATAAAGTTCACACAGTAAAAATATGTAGTCTTTGTAAATTAAATTCAATTGGTCAGCACAAAATAAATTCAGTAATTCACTTATAAACAGTATATGAATAATGTTGTGTAATTAGCTTTGGCTTAACTAAGCCTAGACAATTATTGTAGTTAGCTGGTGAAGGTAACACCTAGCCTAACTTTATCACTGTTGAAATTAGTGTGCAACTAGCCTGAATCTAGCTTGCAAAGTAAATAATAGCTAGGTTAAATCTGACCTAGCTGTTATAACTGTTATAATTATTGCAGAGGCCTACCCTAACTGTGGCTGCCTGCAGTTCACTGTAAGTAATTAAATATGCAAGTTACCTAACCTGGCTTACTTGTAATCACTGTAAATAACTAAACTCACAGCTTGACTAGCCTACTTGGCTTGCCTGTAGATTACTGTAAATAATAACTTCTGATTAGTTAGCTTAACCTAGCCTGAGTAAGTCTTTGGGCCTAGGTGTGAAAACTAACCTAGCTTCGAAAATGACTGGTACATTAACTGTGGCCTAGCTAATTAAGACTAATGTGTCTGCTAAACTAGCTATTCCACATCTCGGTTAAGAAGGACCATTGTAGAAACTTGTTTGGATTGGCCTCTTGTAAGTTGCACTCTGGGCAAGTACTATTGACACCGACACTCTGAGACACTTCTCTCAGACTTACAAGTGGCTATGGTACAAATTTCTAGCTGATTGCAGTAAGGGAACCCCACACTGCCTACACAATACTAGAAGGGAGATTACTTACTTGAAAGAAAAGGGTGGTATGTGTCCTGGTCTTCCTTATATATAACCCCTCCTAACACCATGTGCAGTGGAGAAACTTTGTCTGCAAAAGATGGGATAATTAGTGTCCTGCTTGCACCTCAGAGTTCCCTGGTTACTAGGATATCCCTTGAGTAATATATGCAGTAAGTAACACTAGCTTCCAGACTTGAACTTAGGAGACGACGCTGTTACATACCAACACAAGTCGTCCGTCCGCCTAAGACCCACAGATAACTCACTAACGTTTCCCCCAGAAAACTGGCCAGATACTGAGAGAAAGAAAGCCTAGTCTTACTGTGACAGGGTCTGGATGGAGGCAGATGTCCACGGTACTTCGGGATCTCCTCCGTGGCCCCAGGACAGATGTTGGGTCACGTGGGGGGTGCTGTCTATCTCAGCACGTCTTGCTCGAGTGGAGTCTGGTCTGGGAAGCTAGTGTTACCTGCATTTACTCAAGGGATATCCTAACCAGGGAACTGAGGTTCAAGCAGGACACAATCCCCATCTTTGCAGACACTTCACGCACTGTTGGAGGGTTATAGGAGACCAGCTACCCTTTCTTCAGTGTAATCTCCTTCTAGTATGTGAGGCGTGTGGTCCCATGCATCAGCTAGAAATTTGCCATGCTTGAGTCTGAGAAAGTGTCAGGTGTGCAACATGCATGCCAGAGTGCAACTACAAGAGCATCAAACAGTTTCAATGGTCCTTCTACGAGTGGAATCTAGTTGCAGACACATTAGTCTAATAGCGATCAGATGTACCAGTCATTGAAGCTGTTTCACACCTAGGCCAAAGTTACTCAGGCTAGGTGTGAAAACTAACCTAGCTTCGAAAATGACTGGTACATTAACTGTGGCCTAGCTAATTAAGACTAATGTGTCTGCTAAACTACCTATTCCACATCCGGTTCGAAGGACCATTGTAGAAACTTGTTTGGATTGGCCTCTTGTAAGTTGCACTCTGGGCAAGTACTGTTGACACCGACACTCTGAGACACTTCTCTCAGACTTACAAGTGGCTATGGTACAAATTTCTAGCTGATTGCAGTAAGGGGAACCCCACACTGCCTACACAATACTAGAAGGAGATTACTTACTTGAAAGAAAAGGGTGGTATGTGTCCTGGTCTTCCTTATATATAACCCCTCCTAACACCATGTGCAGTGGAGAAACTTTGTCTGCAAAGGATGGGGTAATTAGTGTCCTGCCTGCACCTCAGAGTTCCCTGGTTACTAGGATATCCCTTGAGTAATATATGCAGTAAGTAACACTAGCTTCCAGACTTGAACTTAGGAGACGACGCTGTTACATACCAACACAAGTCGTCCGTCCGCCTAAGACCCACAGATAACTCACTAACGTTTCCCCCAGAAAACTGGCCAGATACTGAGAGAAAGAAAGCCTAGTCTTACTGTGACAGGGTCTGGATGGAGGCAGATTTCCATGGTACTTCGGGATCTCCTCCAGGGCCCCAGGACAGATGTTGGGTCACGTGGGGGGTGCTGTCTATCTCAGCACGTCTTGCTCGAGTGGAGTCTGGTCTGGGAAGGACGTAGGTCACGCCACACTGCCTAGATTCAAGTGTGGGCTGCCAGTTGTCTCTAGTTAACATAACCTAATGCTTGCCTATTCAGGCCTATAACTACCTATATTAGGGTGTTAGAGCTACACTATTAATACCTAACGTTGCCTTAATGATCTTACTATTAGTTTCTATCTGTACAAACTTGCCTAGGTGTTCCTAGGTGGATAAATCTATCAATTAAAATATACACAATAGTCACCTTCAAAAGCTGGAGTGTGTAGTCGTTTTGGTTGGGAGTGTGGGTTTATAAACTCCGAGGGCCGATCCTCGGTGTGTAAGGCTTTTACGGCTCACTTACCCTGTGGAACTTTTAGTGACTAAAAAAGTTTCCACATCTTGTATGGTGAGTAAGTTTAGATTTTTTAATATTGGTGGAGTATGTTGTCTGGAGTGTGAATTTGTTATCATTCTAACTGCTGCCTTTTGTTGTGTTATTAATGGTCTGAGATGAGTTATTGATGTTGAGCCCCATGCGCAGATTCCTAAACACTTGTTACAATTTAATATCATCATATTGTAATTTTAACAGTATAATATCATCATATTGTAATTTGAATTAAAATATATAACTAAGAATAAACTCAATCAATTTCTCTAATATTATGTACATAGTCTATAAGTCATTAGATTAAGCTGCCTCTAATGCCATGGCATGTCAGTGGCTCTCCTTGCACTTCAGTTTATGATTGTAACTACCAATATCTATGTAAAATTGCAAAGAAATAAAATTTACTTTACTACTACTTTACTTACCTTTATTGAAGAGAATGATGGAAGATAGGGAGGAGGAGTGAGGGAGGGCTTAGTGTTTGGAAGGGGAATCCCCCTCTATAAGGACTTCAGGTATCAAAGCCCTATCTGGGGTTACTTCCTTTCTTGATCTTTTAATGCCACTATGACCAGCTTGAGAGTCACTGGACCCGTCTCACAAAATAACTGTCCACAGTCCTCTGTTTCTGGCGCCTCTTTAACATGTTCCTGAAGTGCAATATGGCTCTGTCACTGAACTTGTTGCAGAGATGGCTTATTTCAGCTTACTCAGGGTGATATTTCTCTACAAACCGTTGCACATCATTCCACTTTGAACAACTCTCCTTAAGGGGGGGCCAGACGTTTTTATTGTTTGTTTGTTTTTATTTTGCTAAAATTTCAATGGGAATTTGTGTGAATTAAGCACCATTTGAAACCTAGACACTGTTTTTAATGACGTTTTGCCTTAGTTATATAGGGCTTAGGGCAAAACCTCTCCTACAAAATTGGTAAGACATACAATGTTCTAGTTGAAATCAGATAAAAGACGAAGAGTTGGTTTTCGAATTACAGAGCCTTTTGAGCTTTCTGTCAATAGATTGCATTATACAAAATGTTGAAATACGTGTTTTTTTTTTTAAATTTATCTTGCAAAAAAAATCAGTAACAACAAACCGTAAAACATATCACAAACTCTCCCTGTAATTCAATAGAACCATCATTCCTCAATAACCTGCGAAAGAATCATGATGCATCGATTGTCTCAGTTTTCACCGAATTTGGTTTTCGATCACTTTTTTCGTGGAAAATTTGTCTCAGTTTTCGCCGATTGTCTCAGTTTTTGCCGATGGTATGGAACCTGTACACCAGTGCTGCGCACATACAAAGGCCGTAGGCCCGCCACCCACGCACTTTGTCATGCAGTCTAGCATTGTTTATGCTTGAGTGAACATCACCCCAGGAGTTCATACAAAACATTTATTAACAATTCATTGTTTTTGGCCTTTGATTATTGTGTGTGACTACTAAATAAGCTACCATGGGCCCAAAGAAAGTTCCTAGTGCCAGTTCTTTGGTAAAGAAAGTGAGGAACACCGTAGAAATGAAGAAAGAAATAATAAAAAATATGATAGTGGTGTACGTATTGCCGAGCTCGCCAGGATATACAAGAAAAACCCATCAACTATCAGTTCTATTGTGACGAAGAGAAAAGAAATCACGGAAGCTAATGTTGCGAAAGGGGTGAATACGATAATGAAACAGAGATCACAAACAATTGAAAATATGGAGAAATTGTTATTGGTGTGGATAAACCAAAAACTGCTAGCGGGTGATAGTGTTGTGCAATCCATCATATGTGAAAAAGCAAGGCAGTTGCATACCGATCTTGTCAAGAAAATGACTGAAACCAATGTTGATGTTGATGAATTTAAGGCCAGCAAAGGCTGATTCGAAAACTTCAAGAAGCGAAGTGGCATACACAGTGTTGTAAGGCATGGTGAGAGTGCCAGTTCAGATAAACATGGGGCTGAAAAATTTGTGCGTGACTTTAAAGAATATGTAGAGGCAGAAAAATTCCAACCCCAACAAGTGTTTAATTATGACGAAACAGGCCTCTTTTGGAAGAAAATGCCAAGGAGGACCTACATCCCGCAGGAGGAAAAGGCAATGCGAGGACACAAGCCTATGAAAGACAGGCTAACTCTAATGTTGTGTGGTAACGCTAGTGGGGATTTCAAAGTGAAGCCTTTACTGGTGTATCACTCAGAAAATCCATGAGTGTTCAAGAAATACAGTGTTGACAAGAGTAAATTGTGTGGGGCTGTTTTGGAAGTCTAATGCTAAGGCATGGGTCACTAGGGAAATTTTCCTGGAATGGTTTAATCAAGTGTTTGGCCCCAGTGTGAAGAAATATCTATTGGACAATAAATTGCCACTTAAGTGCCTCCTGGTAATGGTCAATGCTCCTGCTCATCCTCGAGACTTGGAAGACCAAATGTCTAAGAATTTCAAATTTGTAACAGTGAAGTTCTTGCCTCCTAACACCACTCCTCTCCTCCAGCCCATGGACCAGCAGGTCATTGCAAAGTTCAAAAAACTGTACACCAAAGCAATGTTTCAAAGGTGCTTTGATATGACAAATGACTCTGCACTTACCCTAAGAGAGTTCTGGAAGGATCACTTCAATGTCTTCCATTGCATAGGCCTTATAGATAAAGCTTGGCAGGGATTGACTTCCAGGACGATGAACTCTGCTTGGAGAAAGTTGTGGCCAGATTGTGTCCCAGAGAGGGATTTTGAAGGGTTTGGGGCTGACCCTGAGGAGCCTATGGAAGTTGTGGAAAGTATTGTGGCATTGGGCAATTGCATGGGGTTGGATGTGAGTGGAGAGGATGTGGAAGAGTTGGTGGAGAACCACAAAGAAGATATAACCACTGAAGAGCTGCAAGAGCTTGAGCTGCAACAACATCAAACCACAACTCAGGAAATTGCTTCAGTGGAGGAAGAGAGATGTAAGGTACCTTCTTCAGAGATTAAGGAGATTTGTGCAATGTGGAGTAGGGTGCATTCATTTGTGGAGGAACATCACCCTGAGAAAGGTGTTGCAATCCGTGCTGGCTACTTTTACAATGACAATGCCATGTCCCATTTTAGGGACATTTTAGAGAGCCGCCAGACACAGAGCTCTCTGGACAGATATTTAGTGCCACAGGTGTGCAGTGATTCTCAAGCTGGTCCTAGTGGGATTAAAAGACAAAGAAGGGAAGTGACCCCAGATGAGGACTTGGTACCTAGAGTCCTTATGGAGGGGGATTCCCCTTCCAAAAAATAGGGTCTCTTCCCTCTCCCCTCCTCCCTCTCTTCCATCCAGCAACATCAGTCTTCAATAAAGGTAAGTGCCACATAGAGTTCATTCATTTGTGCATGTAAATCTATCTTTAAGGCCCTTAAAAATTTTTTTCAAAACTTCTGGGTTTCTGGAACGGATTAATTGAATTTCCATTAGTATTTCTTATGGGGAAAATACTTTTGGTTTTCGCCGATTTTGGTTTTAGCTGATCCATCTGGAATGGATTAAAATCGAAAACCAAGGGACCACTGTAATAATAATTCTATCATAAACTATAAAAATAGTGTGTTGCATGAGAATGGGAGTCTTGCTGTTTGTTTATTTTGTACTAGTACAACTTGTACACAATGTAAGAGTATATGTATTTGTATTGTGAGGTAATTATTATTATTATTTTGAGGTAAAAGTTTCACAAACTCTTACAAACGTATGTGAATGAACTAAAAGTGGACACGTATTAATCGCATTCATTTCGCCTGACCGAGTGATCGCCCACTACCTGTTCAGTTTGTTTTTTTACCTTGTCTGAACTCCGTATCTCGTTCTCTCTCTTGTTTACTCTTTCGTTAACTAGTTGGCTTTCATTGACTATGGCGTCTAAGCTTAGTTGTGATAAAAAGAGGAGTCGTAAGCCTTTTACTTTAGGTGCCAAGTTAGAAATTATTAAACTCAGTGAACTGACTTTTTTGGGTTATCCTAGTTTATCTACGCATATTCTTCTATGTATGATAATCTGTGTAACTGTACAGGTCTCCCTCAACATTCGCGTTTTCCACTTTCGCGGGCTTCAAACATTCGCGAATTCCCGGCTGCCAAATTCCCAGCCGCCAAATCATATTTAAGTTTCCCGCCACCTGAGCGTCCCTACTACCTTCCCTCCGACCTGGCAGCCAGCCCACCCACCACTCACTCACCCAGTGTTTTGTTTGTTCATTATTTGTTATTAAACTACAGTATAACATGTATGTAGTACTATATAGTACAATATTTTACTATGTTTTCATGTTTTTTTATGATTGTTCATGGTTCAGTAGGTTAAGGAAGCAGTAAGTAATGAATGTACTAAATAAAGGTTATCTATCTATTACATTTATTCCAAATTGATATCAGAAACATAATAAATACCCTAGAACTGTAATAAAGACGCTGAAATGAATAATATATGCCATATTATATGAGTGGGGTAAGAGAAGCAGGCACGCCGCCACTCATAAGAGATGTTTACATCAGGGTAAACATACCTAAATCACTCTAGTCATAATAATTGATCTGGAGCACTTTAAATGTCATCAGTATTTGGTAGCTGACATTTAGAGCACTCCACAGCAATTATTATTATTTATTATTACAGTGGACCCCCGAGTAACGAACACCCCGGAAATCATACATTTATGTAAGTAAAATATTGTAAGTGCTTGTGGAAGTGTATTTTTGGGAGTCTGAAATAGACTAACCTACGTGACATTATTCCTTAACCCTTTGGGG
>WNWK01024647.1:0-29467 GCA_009830355.1 Cherax destructor
AACCCATGTTTCAAAGAATTTCACAAGCTGCAGGAGTTCTGGGAAAGTGTCAGTGAGTGTACATTTGTATATATATTATAGAACAATAGTAATGAACATTTTTTTTTTTGTTTGTTTGTGTAAACAAGTTTTGTAAACAATATAAAGATCTAATTTTATGCTATTTTGTTTCATACAACAAGTGTGTATATATATATATATAATACCTACCTTAGTCTACAGGCCACATAAGTTAAAAAAAGAAAATAGTGAAAAACAAAAAAATCTCGAATGGAAGTAAACAAATGTTTAGGTGAGTTCCATCGCTCATTTCTGCCAACTTTACCCTCCATTCTTGGTAATTGATGGCAAAAATCTTTTTTAGGATAAAAACAATCAGAAAAATAATCTTAACATTTTGATAAAATTTTTTTTTTTCGAATATTGAGACAACAGGAGAGCACTCAGGATTGAGGGTTGCGACAGTCAAAGGGTTAAATATTCTAAAATAATACTTTCCCCTCCCCTCTATGAAAAAAATTCAACAAATAATTATCATATAAATCTACCACCAAGGGGTGGGGCACAACAAGAAAATAATGTATCAACATCCATGGTCCCAGATTGTACAACATCTTACCAAAAGATACCAGAAACACTACTGGGACAAGTGTAGTAGGCTTGGAGAGACAAAAGGACAAGTATCTTACACCAAATTGCAGATCAACCAGGCTGTGATGGATATGTGGACCAGTGGGCCACCAGCAATAACAACTGCCTGGCCCCAGGGCCAGGCTCCAGAAGAAAAACTATCGAAACTCAAAGGTATAAAGGTACGTGTGTAATAGATCTTAAGTATGTTTAGTAAATAACCTCATACGAACAAATTACACTTTGTAGCTTACACAGAAATGCATGAGAGAGAACAGTTAAATCTGACTACATGGGAAAGTGGAACAGAATTCTTCCTCCGTAAGCCATACATGTCGTAAGAGGTGACTAAAATGCCAGGAGCAAGGGGCTAGTATCCCTTTCTCTTGTATACATTACTCAAGTTAAAGAGAGAAACTTTTGTTTTTCTTTTTGGTTCACCCTACTTTGGTGGGATACAGCTGGTGCATTGAGAGAAAGAAAGAAGAGATAAATCTGAATATCAAGGCATTATCTCAACAGACAGCATAAGATGGTCACACAATCTGCCTTTTATAAATTTAACTGCACAAAGCTGGAGGATAGATGGGCTAGTGAGAGTGTAGGCAATGGGGTCGAAGATGTATGGAGTAGGTTAAAGAATGTAGTGTTAGAGTGTTCAGCAGAAGTTTGTAGTTACAGGAAAGTGGGTGCGGGAGGAAGAAGAGCGATTGGTGGAATGATGATGTAAAGAGAGTAGTAAGGAGAAAAAGTTAGCATATGAGAGGTTTTACAAAGTAGAAGTGATGAAAGGGAGGGAAGAGTATATGAAGAAAAAAAGAGAGGTTAAGAGAGTGGTCAAGCAATGTAAAAGAGAGCAAATGAGAGAATGGGTGAGATGTTATCAACAAATTTTGTTGAAAATAAGAAAAGTTTTGGAGTAAGATTAAGTTGAGGAAGCCTAGGGAACAAATGGATTTGACAGTTAAAAATAGGAGGAGTTATTAAATGGAGAGTTAGAGGTATCGGGAAGATGGGGGGAATATTTTGAGGAGTTGTTAAATGTTGATGAAGACAGGGAAGCTGTGATTTGTGTATAGGGCAAGGAGGAATAACATCTTGTAGGAGTGCGGAAGAGCCAGTTGTGAGTGTGGGGAAGTTCGTGAGGCAGTGGGTAGAATGAAAGGGGACGGCAGCTGGGATTGATGGGATAAAGGTGGAAATGTTAAAAGCAGGCAGAGATATAGTTTTGGAGTGGTTGGTGCTATTATTTAATACATGTATGGAAGAGGGTAAGGTACCTAGGACTGGCAGAGAGCGTGTATTGTTCCTTTGTATAAAGGCAAAGGGGACAAAAGAGAGTGCAAAAATTATAGGAATAAGTCTGAGTATACCAGGTAAAGTGTATGGTAGAGTTATTATTGAAAGAATTAAGAGTAAGATGGAGAGCAGAATAGCAGATGAACAAGGTGGCTTTAGGAAAGGTAGGGGTGTAGACCAAGTGTTTGCAGTAAAACATGTAGGTGAACAGTATTTGGATAAGGGTAAAGAGGTTTTGTGGCATTTATGGATTTGGAAAAGGTGTATGATAGGGTGGGTAGGGGAATGTAGCAGATGTTGCAGATGTATGGAATAGGAGGTAGGTTACTGAAAGCAGTGAAGAGCTTTTATGAGGATAGTGAGGCTCAGGTTAGAGTGTGTAGGAGAGGAGATTATTTCCGGTAAAAATAGGCCTTAGACAGGGATGTGTTATGTCACCGTGGTTGTTCAATATATTTATAGATGGGGTTGTAAGAGAAGTGAATGCGGGGTCTTGGCAAGAGGTGTGGGGTTAAAAGACAAAGAATCAAATACAAAATGGGAGTTCTCACAGTTGCTTTTTGCTGATGACACTGTGCTTTTGGGAGATTCTGGAGAAGTTGCAGAGGTTGGTGGATGAATTTGGTAAGGTATGTAAAGAAGAAAATTGTAAGTGAATATAGGAAAGAGTAAGGTGATGAGGATAACAAAAGATTAGGTGACGAAAGATTGGATATCAGATTGGAGGAGAGAGTATGGAGGAGTGAATGTATTCAGATATTTGGGAGTGGACATGTCAGCAGATGGGTCTATGAAGGATAAGGTGAATCATAGAATTGATGAGGGAAAGGGTGAGTGGTGCACTTGAGTCTGTGGAGACAAAGAACTTTGTCCATGGAAGTAAAGAGGGAATGTAGAGAGTATAGTTATACCAACACTCTTATATGGGTGTGAAGCATGGTGATGAATGTCAACGAGGAGAAGGCTGGAGGCAGTAAAGATGTCATGTCTGAGGTCAATGTGTGGTGTGAATATAATGCAGAGAATTCGGAGTTTGGAAATTAGGAGGAGGTGCGGATTACCAAAACTATTATCCAGAGGACTGAGGAGGGATTGTTGAGGTGGTTTAGACATGTAGAGAGAATGGAATGAAACAGAATGACTTCGAGAGTGTATAAATCTGTAGTGGAGGGAAGGCGGGGTAGGGGTCGGCCTAGGAAAGGTTGGTAAAAGGGGGTAAAAGAGGTTTTGTGTGCTAGGGGCTTGGATTTCCAGCAAGCATGCCTGAGTGTATTTGATAGGAGTGAATGGAGACAAATGGTTTTTAATACTTGACGTGCTGTTGGAGTGTGAGAAAAATAACATTTATGAAGGGATTCAGGGAAACCGGCAGGCCGGACTTGAGTCCTGGAGATGGGAAGTACAGCATCTGCACTCTGAAAGAGGGGTGGTAATGTTGCAGTTTTATAACTGTAGAGTAAAGCACCCCTCTGGCAAGACAGTGATGGAGTGAATGATGACGAAAGTTTTTGTTTTTCGGGCCACCCTGCCTTGGTGGGAATCGGCCGGTGTGTTAATAAAATAAAAATAAAAATAAAAAGCTGAGAACACTAAGAAATTAGATAGAGCACAAAAACCTTGTAAAAATACTTATACATACACAACAATGTGCAGTAACTGAAGAAATTAATGACCATTAGAAGCACAAAAACTTCCAAGTACTATAATGTGTCAAGTGCAAAAAACTGCAGGTGTAGTAATATTTGTAGGAGTGAAGGTTCAATTCTCTGTTAATCTTAAGAGAAATAAGTTTATTTCTTCCCAGTTAATTAATTAATGCTAACCACATGGTAATGACTGATGCATGAATAGTAATAATAATTACCTGCCATTTCCCAGGCACTGTATGAACAAACTGCTGCAACAATAGTTAAATTTAAACCATATATAGTATATACATGAGGATTTTGTAAAAACCTCTTCAAATTAGTTTATGCAACATTGCTATGCAGTCTCCAACTAAAAAATGGCAAGAACAAACTAAAAAGTCTAAAGACATGCTACAAAATGATTCCCATAGGTAAATAAATCTAGTTAAAAAGATGTGAAAGCCTTCAATATTTGCCTCTACGAGGAAGTGGACATAAGCTCATCTAAGATTAGAAATGAACATGAATGAATAAATAATGGAGAACAAGATGCTAAGGTTGTAAACTAGAAAATAGGAACTGTGCTGAAATTCAGAATACCAGAAATACAAAAATAACCCACACAAGTTAGACTGATATGTCATCAGTTATGGAAGGAGAAGAGGGAATATAAATGTGTAAATTCAAGGATTATGTGGATTAAAATAAGGGTCGGATGCAAAAAGTGGGTCATAATAAGTGTGTATGCACCTGGAGAAGAGAGGAGTGCAGAGGAGAGAGAGAGATTTTGGGAGATGTTAAGCGAATGTATAGTAACTTTTGAACCAAGTGAGAGAGTAATTGTGGTAGGGGACCTAAATGCTAAAGTAGGAGAAACGTGTAGAGAGGGTGTGGTAGGTAAGTTTGGGGTGCCAGGTGTAAATGATAATGGGAGCCCTTTGATTGAACTATGTATAGAAAGGGGTTTAGTTATAGGTAATACATATTTTAAGAAAAAGTGGATAAATAAGTATACAAGATGTGATGTAGGGCGTAATGACAGTAGTTTGTTGGACTACGTATTGGTAGATAAAAGACTGTTGAGTAGACTTCAGGATGTACATGTTTATAGAGGGGCCACAGATATATCAGATCACTTTTTAGTTGTAGCTAAAGTGGGAGTAAAAGGTAGATGGGATACAAGGAAAATAGAAGCAGTAAGTAAGAGAGAGGTGAAGGTTTATAAACTAAAAGAGGAGGCAGTTAGGGTAAGATATAAGCAACTATTGGAGGATAGATGGGCTAGTGAGAGTGTAGGCAATGGGGTCGAAGATGTATGGGGTAGGTTAAAGAATGTAGTGTTAGTGTGTTCAGCAGAAGTTTGTGGTTAAAGGAAAGTGGGTGCGAGAGGGAAGAAGAGCGACTGGTGGAATGATGATGTAAAGAGAGTAGTAAGAGAGAAAAAGTTAGCATACGAGAGGTTTTTACAAAGAAGTGATGCAAGGAGGGAAGAGTATATGGAGAGAAAGAGAGAGGTTAAGAGAGTGGTGAAGCAATGTAAAAAGAGAGCAAATGAGAGAGTGGGTGTATGGTAGAGTTATTATTGAAAGAATTAAGAGTAAGATGGAGAGCAGGATAGCAGATGAACAAGGGGGCTTTAGGAAAAGTAGGGAGTGTGTAGACCAAGTGTTTACAGTGAAACATATAGGTGAACAATATTTAGATAAGGGTAAAGAGGTTTTTGTGGCATTTATGGATTTGGAAAAGGCGTATGATAGGTTGGATAGGGGGCAATGTGGCCGATATTGCAGGTGTATGGAATAGGAGGTAGGTTACTGAAAGCAGTGAAGAGCTTTTATGAGGATAGTGAGGCTCAGGTTAGAGTGTGTAGGAGAGAGGGAGATTATTTCCCAGTAAAAGTAGGCCTTAGACAAGGATGTGTGATGTCACCGTGGTTGTTCAATATATTTACAGATGGGGTTGTAAGAGAAGTGAATGGGAGGGTCTTGGCAAGATGTGTGGGGTTAATTAAAAGAAAGAATTAATTACAAAGTGGGAGTTCACACAGTTGCTTTTTGCTGATGGCACTGTGCTTTTTGGGAGATTCTGAAGAGAAGTTGTAGAGGTTGGTGGATGAATTTGGTAGGGTATGTAAAAGAAGAAAATTGAAAGTGAATATAGGAAAGAGTAAGGTGATGAGGATAACAAAAAGATTAGGTGATGAAAGATTGGATATCAGATTGGAGGGAGAGAGTATGGAGGAGGTGAATGTATTCAGATATTTGGGAGTGGACATGTCAGCAGATGGGTCTATGAAGGATGAAGTGAATCATAGAATTGATGAGGGGAAAAGGGTGAGTGGTGCACTTCGGAGTCTGTGGAGGCGAAGAACTTTGTCCATGGATGTAAAGAGGGGAATGTATGAGAGTATAGTTATACCAACACTCTTATATGGGTGTGAAGCATGGCTGATGAATGTTGCAACGAGGAGAAGACTGGAGGCAGTGGAGGTGTCATGTCTGAGGTCAATGTGTGGTGTGAATATAATGCAGAGAATTCGGAGTTTGGAAATTAGGAGGAGGTGCGGGATTACCAAAACTATTATCCAGAGGGCTGAGGAGGGGTTGTTGAGGTGATTCGGACATGTAGAGAGAATGGAACGAAACAGAATGACTTTGAGAGTGTATAAATCTGTAGTGGAAGGAAGGCGGGGTAGGGGTCGGCCTAGGAAAGTACATTTATGAAGGGATTCAGGGAAACCGGCAGGCCGGACTTGAGTCCTGGAGATGGGAAGTACAGTGTCTGCACTCTGAAGGAGGGGTGTTAATGTTGCAGTTTTATAACTGTAGTGTAAAGCACCCCTCTGGCAAGACAGTGATGGAGTGAATGATGATGAAAGTTTTTGTTTTTTGGGCCACCCTGCCTTGGTGGGAATCGGCAGATGTGTTAATAAAAAATAATAAAATGTTCCAGCCACAGTATTGTGACAATTTTTTAAGAATACTAGAAAGTTTTCCTTCATAGCATAAAAAAAACAATGCATTGGAAAAAAGAGGAAGTAAAGTATCAACCACTGGACATTAAATGCTAAGTATTATTAATTGAAGACAGGACACTGAGTACAACATTATTTCTGTAGCTACAAATACATAGTACAGTAATTATAAGCAGTTATACAGTACAGTAATTATAAGTAAGCAATTACTAGCAAACTACTGTATAAAATATCCTTCAGATGTATGAAAGATGAAAAAAGAATGCTAAACAATTTTGCTATGCAATTTTTTTTTTAATATTAAGACATCGGCCATTTCCCACAAAAGCAGGGTGGCCCGAAAAAGAAAAAACTTTCACCATCATTCACTCCATCACTGTCTTACCAGAGGCATACTTACACTACAGCTGTAAAACTGCAACATTAACACCCCTCCTTCAGAGTGCCGGCATTGTACTTCCCATCTCCAGGAATTATGTCCGGCCTGCCGTTTTCCCTGAATCCCTTCATGTTACCTTGCTTACACTCCAACAGCATGCCAAGTGCTAAAATCCATTTGTCTCCATTTGCTTTTATCTAACACACTCACGCACGCTTGCTGGAAGTCCAAGCACCTTGAACACAAAACCTCCTTTGCCCCCTCCCTCCAACCTTTCCTAGGCCAACCCCTACCCCACCTTCCTTCCACTACAGATTTATACACTCTCGAAGTCATTCTATTTCATTCCATCCTCTCTACATGTCCAAACCATCTCAATAACCACTTCCTCAGCTCTCTGGATAATAGTTTTGGTAATCCCGCACCTCCTCCTAATCTCCAAACTACAAATTCTCTGCATTATATTCACACTACACATTGCCCTCAAACATGTTATGCCAAAAATTATAATATGCTGTAGCCGAGTGGTATTTGTGCTTGAGATAAGGTTCAAATGAGCTACATACTGCGTGTATGGTAAACCATTGGATAATGACACCCCAACAAAGTTAATTCAGCAAAAAATTATTGAAAAATTACATCCTGCACTTTAACCCTTTCAGGGTCGAGAGGCTCTCTCCCAAACTCGTTCTCAGGGTTGAAATGATAAGAGAATTTTTATCCGATTATAATGACACCAAAAGTATGAAATTTGATGGAAAACTTACAGAATTATGCTTTTGTGAAGTTAGCGGTCTTGATGATATTTATGCATCGGCGATTTCGCCCACTTTGAGCCCTATTTTCGGCCACTTCCAATTTCCAGTCTACTAAAATCATACCTATTTCGCTAGAACTCCATTTGTTCTATTGATTGAGTACAAGAAACCGCGCATTCACCGATTTCAACTACCCAATAAAGTGGTCAGTAATTGGCAATTTTCCCAATTTCACACAAATTTCAAAAGATGCCAATTTCAAAATAGGGTTCAGAATAAACAAAACAGACATTCTTGGCACTAAAATAAAATTTCCTCTGTTCATTAGTCACATCATTGTAAAAACGGTATAAATAAAATCAGCGAACTTGTGAAAGAATATTAGATTCGCCAGTTGACACGTATTGGATGCATGGCGTGATTTGTTTACTCTTGAACATCGGCAAAAATCAAACATTCTCGATACTATGAACTCAATTTCAAGGTATAGTGGACCCCTGGAGTTCGTAGGCGTCGGAGTTTGTAAAATTCGGAGTTAGTAACATTTTTTCGCGTGGCCCGAGCAGGCCCGACACTCCAATCAGTCAGTGTGCCGTTGTTTAGCAGCGAGTGACCACCACCCACGCATTCTTACCATACATTTTGTCATTATTCCATTGTTTTTAGTGCTTACAACTGCTAAATAAGCCACCATGGGCCCAAAGAAAGCTCCTAGTGCCAGCCCTTTGGTGAAGGGCCGAGATGGGAAAATGTGTCTTCTTAAGTGATTCAGTGATTCTACGATATGTTATGATACTAAAGCAGCAGGAGTTGATAAAGGCTATAGTGCCAGCCAGCGATAAAGTGTAGCATTAACAGTGTAGCAAGTAAGTTAAGCCATTAATTGATAGAAAAATGATGACACGAAACTTAACTCCTCCAATGTTGTTGGAGTTATATAGGGCGACTGACAACACTGCTGTGTCTGGCGGCCATTCAGTGGCCCTCATACACCCAACAACAATCAACACAACACCAGTCCTCACATTCATAATGACATTTTATTCATTCTAAAGTATATGTCATGTTTCTATGTTATTAACCCTTTGACTGTCGCAACCCCTAATCCTGAGTGCTCTCTTGTTGTCGCAAAATATTCGAAAAAAAAAAAAAAAAAATTCTTATCAAAATGTTAAGATTATTTTTCTGATTGTTTTTATCCTAAAAAAATTTTTTGCGATCAGTACTTACCGAGATATGGAGGCGTAAAGTTGGCAGAAAATGAGCCGCGTATGGCAACAGAGGCAAATGCTGCTCACTCAGTAAACTTTTGTTTACTTCCATTCGTAGATTTCTTGTTTTTTTCACTATTTTATTTTTTTTACGTAACTTATGTGGCCTGTGAGACCAAAGGTGCAATGTACATACAGTGGTACCCCGGTTTACGATATTTTTTCATTCCAGAATGCTGTTCATGCCATACACAATTTATCTCCTTAAGAAATGTTGTAAAATAGACTAGTCCTTTTGACCAAAATTACACTTACAAAAGCATTTAAAAAAAAACTTACATAAAAGGGTGAGTTTGGGGACCATCGTAAACGGTACCACTGTATATACATTCGTATGCAACACAATAACCGCACAAACATATCATATTGTTTACAAAACTTGTTTACACAAACCAACAATACAAAAAATTCTTTATTACTATTGTTCTATAATATATATACAAATGTACAGTCACTGGACATATTCATAGAAGTTCTGCAGCTTGTGGAACTCTGAAACATGGTTCTATGCACAGTGGTGTTTTACATTCCTCACATAAAACAAGTGTGTGCATTTTTGTGGGCATTTTTTGTATATGCACAGATAAAACACCTCTTGTGAGCAGTTTTCTTCAAAGTAGTAGCAGGCAGTTGTGTTAGATAGTTATCCTAGGTTGATGGTCGTCTGGGTCGTCATTCTTTCCTTCCTTCCTTCCTTCCTTCCTACCTACCTTCCTTCCTAACTTCCTTCCTACCTCTACCTTCCTTCCTTGCTACCTTTCATCTCGTCCTTCCTTCTGGTTTCTATATATACGCACATAGTCACTGGACACGTGCCTAGAACTGCTATAAGCTTCTGGAAGCTGGTTGTTGTGTCTGGGTCATCATTCCGTCCTTCCTTCCTTCCTACATTCCTTCTTACCTTCCTTCCTTTCATCTCGTCCTTCCTTTCTTCCTTCCTTCCTTCTGGTTTCTATATATATGCATATATAATCACTGGACACGTCATAGAATTGCTATTAGCTTCTGGAAGCTGGTTGTTGTTTCTGGGTCGTCATTCCTTCCTTCCTTCCTACATTCCTTCCTTCCTTCCTACATTCCTTCTTACCTTCCTTCCTGCCTACCTTCCTTCCTTTCTGCCTACCTTCCTTCCTTTCATCTTGTCTTTCCTTCCTTCTGGTTTCTAAATATACGCATATATAGTCACTGGACACTTCATAGAACTGATATTTTAGCTACTGGAAGCTGGTTGTTGCGAGTGTGTGGACTTTTAAATATGCTGAGTCAGGGTGCAGCTGCTGCCAAAATGATATATTATACCATCACTCACCACCCTCACTGCCTTGTCAACACCCATGGGGTCCCATGCTCTTCTTCCCCACAGTCCTTCCTACCTACTTACTTATTTTCTTTCATTCTTTTTTCTTTCTTCCTTCTAGTATCCTGGGCATTGCTTTCGGTCACAAACTCCTCAAAACCATGAAATTCATCTTCACTGACACTTCCATCTGTGTTAGAGCTATCACTTGGAAAGAGAAGAGTCCCAGATTCGCCCGGAGTCAGATATTTCTTACCGCTAGGCATGCTGAACAAGGACTACTGAAATGGCGTTCCCACAATGCACCAATGGCTCCCCGATTTTTTTTATACTGCGTACACTGACCACACAGACCCATTCTCTCACATGTGGGCCTACCAGCTTTCTCCCACTTGATTTGAGGCCACTAGAATTTATGCGTATTAATACCTCCGAAACAGTGGCTCGTAAGACGTATATATATGACCGAAACAGTCAAAGGGTTAATATTGTTTATTATGTCATATTAGATGAATTGTGATAGATAAATAAGCCATAGAGTTTATATTAGTGTCATTTTGAAGGACTATCTTGTCCTGTCCACACACACCCCTGTCGCCGGCAAAATTCCAAACATTCGCCAGAAACAGAACTCTCTGGAACACTTTTTTGAGCAACAGGGGTCCAGTGACTCTCAAGCTGGTCCTAGTGGCATTAAAAAACAAAGAAGGGAAGTAACCCAGGAAAAGAACTTGGTACCTGAAGTGTTAATGGAAGGGGATTCCCCTTCCAAACACTAGCAACTACTCCTTCCTCTCCCCTCCTTCCATCTTCCACACATCAACAACTCTTCAATAAAGGTAAGTGTCAAGTTATTACTGTTTTATGTACTTTATATCTCATTCTTTTTTGTGTAATTTAATGTGGAAACAATATTTATTTTAATACTTTTGGGTGTCTGAAATGGATTAATTGAATTTCCATTATTTCTTACGGGGAAAATAGATTCGGAGTTCGTAATATTCAGTGTTCGGAGCGCCCTCTGGAGCGGATTAATTACGAACTCCGGGGATCCACTGCATTTGTCATCATAAAACCAACCAAAATTATCTCTATTTCTGTAATATATCTCCCATTCTATCAAATGAAACCAAGAAAACGAGAATACAACAATAAATACCATACGAAAATAGACTGCAAAGTCGGTTTTAAACGAAAAATACGGTCGGAGTTTTTTTCTCATTATGCACTGTGTGCTGCAAGATTTTTTTTATACTGTGCACACTGACCCATTCTTTCACATGTAGGCCTTCCAGCTTTCTCTCGCTAGATATGAAGGCACTAGAATTTAGGCGTTCAAGTACGGCACCAACCCTGGCTCTCAAGCCGTATTAGTACGACACTGACCCTGAAAGGGTTAATGCACACTTACATTTCTTCTATGGACTCGCAGTAACTGCTGGTGAGACCATTGTTTATATGGGAGGAGTCAAGTCACCCCTTGTTTTCAGCCCACCCATTTAACCTTGCTTCTGGAAATTAACCATAGCATCCAAAAGGAATACTAGTGACTGTTTCTAAGAAAACTGAAGTAGGAAGTATGCTTCAAACTTGTGACGCATACATTTTGTGTTTCTGTAAAGGCCTACTAAGGCCACATAAACAGTCTCCCCATACCTCTGTAATAATAATCATGGGGGAATACTAAACACGTAGGATTATATAGCGCATGTGGGGAAGCGTTGGAAGGTATTCAGGCTCAATTCAAGGAACTGGAGCACAGATACAATTCCCTAGATCAAGAACCCCTCACCAACGTCAAGGAACCTCCCTTGAGAGGCCATACCCTATAGCAACAGGGAATTAAGGGCAAGATAAAATTCTTCGTCATTTTTAACTTATTTAAGCAGTAAAATTGTGTATTTTTTGCACAGGCCAATCTTGAGTGAGGTGTTGCTGTTGTTGGTCCCTGGATGGCTTTACTGCACCATATGCTGTACTGAGTTCTGCCCATTTTCTCTTAAGGGATACCCTGTCTATTTTCTTTGAAAGGAACACAAACTCAATCAAGTCAGTAATGTGTTGAATCCAGACTGGTTGTAGTACTGAATAAGCCACATTAACCCTCAATGTCTTGGCATATTTATTAATGTTGAAGGCAAGTGGTGGTCAGTAATGTTTGTGCAGATATTGCACAGGGCCACATTAGCCCTCTCCAAACACACACACACTTGCATATTAACATACAATAGAAGTCCGAATTTGAAACAAGATAAAATTATTTCTTTTGGTGTTTTAGGCTATTTTATAAAAGTTTGTCTTTTTACTTCAAAAGTAGGTTCTTCATTTTGGTTGATGCTAATTTGAATAAAATGCCAATTTTCAGGAATGTAACCTTAGTGTTGCTCAAGGATTTACTGTACCTGTGAAAGTAGAGTTAAAATATAACAAAGGTTAAACTATCTTACCTGAGAACATCAGTGGTATATGAAGAATCCAAAGGGTGGACTTTGTTATTTGTGCTATGCAAAAATTCCTCAGACTGAGTAATGCCTGGAGAATGGAGGTGGAGGGCTGACTTTAAAAATACGGGGCAAGATGATTCAAGGTGTGGGCAGGACGACCAGAACCATCTCGGGAGTCGTCCGGTGGAGGCCGTCGACACATAATATCCAAGAGCAAGAGGTTGTTGCAAGACAGAACCACTAGAGTCTTCTTGCGGATCAACCAAAACCACTCCATTGCTACGAGCCTGTCCGGAAAATTGCGAGGGACTCGTTCCACCCCCTCCTCCCATAGTTGGACTACCGGGTTGAGAGAGCGAGTCTCGCTGGCCACTGCCGTCATCCATCTGATCATCTTGATTTGGACAGTTATCAAGCATGAGAATTTCATTTAAGCTTAATCCCATTCCAATACCAATATCACCCATGCCGCCACCCATATCATCTCGCAAATCTTCGTCCAATAACAAGTCGACATTTTCAAAATGTACAGCTTGCTCATCTTGGAATCTCTGCTGTGCTGACTGCAAGGAAAAAAAAGTAATTAATATATGCCAACAAATTATGATTTCAAGAGCATGTTTAATACCTATTAAACCCCAAATGTATAAAGAATAAAACTTTACGGTTCTTCTTTTTCAGCTCACTGCCTCAGTGCTAGATGGCCACTGTCATAAAAAAAAAAAAAATACTAATAGTATTTTAATACCTAATGCTGAGTGACCAATTAACTGATTTGGTAAGAGCTAACAGATAAATACATGCAATAAAAAAATTTAAATGCTAAAAACCTAAGTCTAAAAGTGAAAACCAGAAACATTGATAAAATAAATGTGTTACAATACAATTATAAAAAAAAATTATTATTTACAAGAAATCAAAGGGAACAAAATATGACAAGTAAAAAATCATTTGGACAGAAAACTGATAGCAGATAAGAGAAGCGTGTACAATTTGATGTCGGAAACACTATTTATCTGCTGAAAGTCTCTCTGAGGCTCTAATATACACATCTCCTAACTGCTTTTAATATATTTGTCTACATAGCTTCTCACTTTTCATCAGTATTTAGGACACTGATCCAAGCCAAAAAAAATATACTTGATAAACACTGTCTCAAGTTATACACACCTGTGCTGTAGCAGATGTCGGGAAGACCAGTATGTGCGTACAGGTAAGGTCCTGTGGCGTAGACAGACTGCAATTTTGACTATTCTGGCCAAATCTTTCATCGGGTGTAAACATATCTGGCATAATTCGAAATGAAGAATCGGGCTCCATGGAAACTAAGCAAGCAGACAGTATACACGGTGCATCTCCAGGAAAGAGGTAAGCACACTGCTTGCACATCTCCTTTAGATTTTTAGATGCTTGTGTCAGAGACTTTCGAGAAAGCAAAGACGACCATCCTTTCAATTCTCCATGTCCCATTCTTCCCAATCTGCCCACAACCAAACGCCAAGGATGAACACCAATAGACATAACACTTAGTATCCAATCCATTAACTTTTTCAGACCATGTCGACGTGCTGAAGCTTTCTTTCTTCTCGTTCTAAAACAGAAGAGAAAAAATTAATAACTACCTACATGCCTACCTACCTTTGAACATTATTCAAGCTGAAACATTCAAAATGTTTGTGGTTACAGGCGAGTGGGTGCGGGAGGGAAGAAGAGCGATTGGTGGAATGATGATGTAAAGAGAGTAGTAAGGGAGAAAAAGTTAGCATATGAGAGGTTTTTACAAAGTAGAAGTGATGCAAGGAGGGAAGAGTATATGGAGAGAAAAAAAGAGAGGTTAAGAGAGTGGTGAAGCAATGTAAAAAGAGAGCAAATGAGAGAGTGGGTGAGATGTTATCAACAAATTTTGTTGAAAATAAGAAAAAGTTTTGGAGTGAGATTAATAAGTTGAGGAAGCCTAGGGAACAAATGGATTTGACAGTTAAAAATAGGAGAGGAGAGTTATTAAATGGAGAGTTAGAGGTATCGGGAAGATGGAGGGAATATTTTGAGGAGTTGTTAAATGTTGATGAAGACAGGGAAGCTGTGATTTCGTGTATAGGGCAAGGAGGAATAACATATTGTAGAAGTGCGGAAGAGCCAGTTGTGAGTGTGGGGGAAGTTCGTGAGGCAGTGGGTAGAATGAAAGGGGGTAGGGCAGCTGGGATTGATGGGATAAAGATAGAAATGTTAAAAGCAGGTGGGGATATAGTTTTGGAGTGGTTGGTGCTATTATTTAATAAATGTATGGAAGAGGGTAAGGTACCTAGGGATTGGCAGAGAGCATGTATTGTTCCTTTGTATAAAGGCAAAGGGGACTAAAGAGAGTGCAAAAATTATAGGGGAATAAGTCTGTTGAGTGTACCTGGTAAAGTGTATGGTAGAGTTATTATTGAAAGAATTAAGAGTAAGACAGAAAGCAGGATAGCAGATGAACAAGGGGGCTTTAGGAAAGGTAGGGGGTGTGTAGACCAAGTGTTTACAGTGAAACATATAGGTGAACAGTATTTGGATAAGGGTAAAGAGGTTTTTGTGGCATTTATGGATTTGGAAAAGGCGTATGATAGGGTGGATAGGGGGCAATGTGGCAGATGTTGCAGGTGTATGGAATAGGAGGTAGGTTACTGAAAGCAGTGAAGAGATTTTATGAGGATAGTGAGGCTCAGGTTAGAGTGTGTAGGAGGGAGGGGGACTATTTCCCAGTAAAAGTGGGCCTTAGACAAGGATGTGTGATGTCACCGTGGTTCAATATATTTATAGATGGGGTTGTAAGAGAAGTGAATGCATGGGTCTTGGCAAGAGGTGTGGGGTTAAAAGATAAAGAATCAAATACAAAGTGGGAGTTGTCACAGTTGCTTTTTGCTGATGACACTGTGCTTTTGGGAGATTCTGAAGAGAAGTTGCAGAGGTTGGTGGATGAATTTGGTAGGGTGTGTAAAAGAAGAAAATTGAAAGTGAATATAGGAAAGAGTAAGGTGATGAGGATAACAAAAAGATTAGGTGACGAAAGATTGGATATCAGATTGGAGAGAGAGAGTATGGAGGAGGTGAATGTATTCAGATATTTGGGAGTGGACATGTCAGCAGATGGGTCTATGAAGGATGATGTGAATCATAGAATTGATGAGGGGAAAAGGTGTGTATATACTCCAATGAATTGAGATAAGTTCAGTTCAGTTTAATATCTTTACTATGCACCCCATACTCATCCTGTGGGCAGTAGACAAAAGATTACAGAGGTACATAATGGGTCCAGGGACTGGGCCCCAAAGTTTTGATAGCTGAGCACGTTACAAAGGTAATGAACTCCAGGTAGATCTGGTCACATAAGAATATGGCTTTTAAATTTTTTCATATTTTGGTGTAGATATTTACTTCTTTTTAAGATTGGATTGACAAAAATGTACTGTGGTGCGATTCTTACAGGGAGTCTAATTTAAACCTTGAAATGAAACAGCAGTATCCAACCTTTACTTTCCATGATTGTTCATTTAATATTACTGTACCTATAATACTCCTTCACCTCTTTTTATTTCAGAAACTGTGCATGCAATCCCAATTACTCCTCCCTGCTCAAACTCTCCCACCTAGCTTAAAGAGTAGATATAATGAGATCCTGAAGGTTAGAAAGACATGATTTCCTGCAAAGTCCTTAAAAATGAATCACGGTACAGGTGGGGTTTGAATTTGCGGCAAGTGAGTGGTAAAACTCCAGGCCAGTGAGTAAGCCACTGGACTAGCTAGCTACAATAAGATTTATCCAACTAGGTATATTTATACACCATAGGAAAGTTATCATGGGCCACCACTGTAACCACAAATACAAGTTCAATCCCCACCTGTATCGTGGTCTGTTTCCAATCGTGTCATTACGATATCTCGAGTACAGTATATAAAATTGAGCTGAAGCTCAGTTGTTTGTCAATCAGCTTACAAGCAAAGAGACCTGGGTATGATTCTTTTACACACCCTCCTAAATTCCTTTACCAATCTGAACCTACCATAGCAGAACAAAAGGGTGAGGAAGGTAACACAGCAGAAGGTGGGAGAATAAACAGGAAAAAATAATTTTCAAGTACAATATTATTTTTTTATGAAGGGATGTCAAGATTTTAACAAAGAAAACTATATACCAGGGCCATAGCCTCTAGAGGGGGCAGCTGCTTTCTTTGGAATTTTTGAGGAAAAATAAAAAACAATATAAGTAATACATACTTAAAAAATGGTGACATGTTATCATATATTAAAGCCAGCTTACCTGTTTGGAATTTCTATACTGATGGTCACAGTTTCTAAAATTTCTCCCAATTCATCTGTGGCAGTCGCCAGTAGCCATCTTTGATCTTCAGACAAACAATAAGTGCAATTTAGTATAGTGGATTTCTCCCTTGGCACTCCTAAAGCCTCTTGTGCCTCTTTGTAAGTGCCACGGCTCTCCTTTATAGGCGCCAGGATATATGCCGGAGAAAAGATGTGATATGGCGCTAGCCGCTTCTCTTCTGCTGCAATCTGTTGTAGAAATAAAAATATCAATACAAAGCAGAATGGTATTAATATATAACTGCAAGCAGGCTGATTGAATCATGATTACTAGACCCCTACAGCCACATACATATAAGAGAGTATTACATCTCATATGTAAATACAAGAGCTTCATTATATACTCCAATAAAAAACAAAAATTCACAATACCGAAACTGGAACAATACACAAATAACCCACACATAGGAGAGAAAAGCTCATGACATTTTGGTCTGACTTGGATTATTCACAAGTCACATTGACAGAAGAAAGTGAGTGAGCCAGTATATATGTATAGGAGAGGACAGGGACGAGAGAGGAAATAGTAGTAGTAGTGGTAGTGCTGGTGGTGGAAATAGTAGTGCGGGTTATTTGTGTATATACTCCAATGAATTGAGATAAAATTTCATTTTTTTTTTTTTTACACTTTGGTTGTTCCCACCGAGGCAGGGTGACCCGAAAATGAAAAAAACACTTTCATCATCACTCACCCCATCACTGTTTTACCAGAGACATGCACTACAGTTCAAAAGCTGCATCATTGTACCTCAGGTTATTTCAAATATCAAAACCCAGCCTATCTACTGTATATTACTACCCCCACAGGAAGACACCCATAACAGTTGACCAACACCCAGGTACCTGTTTACTGTAAAGTGAACAACGGCAACAGATGAAAGAACAGTTGCCTATACAGTGGTCCCTCGGTTTTCGTGCATCTCCAAACTCGAACATTTATGTAAGTGTATTTTCATAAGTGCTGTTGCAAGTGTATTTTTGGGGGTCTGAAATAGACTAACCTACGTGACATTATTTCTTAAGGAAGTAAATTCGTTCGGTAATGGCACTTGAGCAGCATTCTGGAACGAATTTTTGGCAAAAACCGAGGGACCACTGTATATACTACATCTCAATCCACCCAGGATTAAACCCAGGGTTCTTCAGTTTTAAGTTGAAGGTGCTACCACTGAGCTATGTTTACAAAGTCCATTCACCATTACAATCTAGGAAATAAAAGGCACTGTGAATCATAATAACTACCTCCAGAGCAATGAAAAAATCACTATTCTTACACTAACATATTCCCCGATCTCTATACAAGATGACAGCCTAATTACAAAGCTAATATATTCCCTAATCTCTATACAAGATGAAAGCCGAAGTATGAAGCTAAGTTTTCACTAAGACAATCACAAAGGGTTTGCATTCCAACACACTAATCCTGAAACTTGTTAACATAAATAGTAATATTAGTATGTCAAACTAACCATTTCAGCGAGTTTCAACAAATTTTGTAAAACGTATCAAGACTAGAGTTCCTCAAATATTTCAGCAATTGGTGAGAATCAATGCAAGCAGCATTACAAATGTCTACTCAGTATGTGTTAAGTATGGGACGATACCATAATTTTTCCCAGTACTGATACTCAAGTTTTAGGCCAATACCAACACCATCAAAATTAACCAACACCCACCAATATTGATACCGATAATCTGGCACACCCCTAGTATGAGTGATTGTATTAGTGGACATACTGTGAAAATGTTTCTACATTTTTGGGGCATCCTACCTTGGTAGGAAATGTAAAGTGTTAGAAAAAATTAATATTGAATTTGCTAATTTTTTTTTTTTACATGCTGGCCTTCTCCCACCAAGATAGGGTGACCCCCCAAAAAAAAAAAAAAAAAAATTTACTATCATTCATACTATCACTGTCTTGCCAGTCAAGACATATGGCACCAGAGAGTAGGAGAGAGAAGTGAAATTTGCTAATACAGTGGAAACCCGAGTTTCGAACGCCTCGGCAATCGAACAAATTGAGTTTCGAATACACTTTTTTCGAACAAATTTTGTCCCGCCAATCGAACAAGTGCGTACCAGACCTGTCCGCCCAGGCGCTTACGCGCCTCGCCTGTGCGCCAGTCTAGCGTTGTTTACACTTGAGTGAACATCAACCTGCATGCTCATCCAAACATTTCACAATTAATTGTGTTTGGAGCTTGTTCATTAAGTGCGACTGTGAAATAAGCTACCATGGGTCCCAAGAAAGTTCCTAGTGGTACCCCTGTGGTAAAGAAAGTGAGAAACACCATAGACATGAAGTAGGAAATTATACAAAAGTACGAGAGTGGTGTGCGTATTTCTGAGCTTGCCAGGATATATGGCAAAAACAGGTCAACTATCGCTTCTATCCTGGCAAAGAAGGAACAAATCAAGAAAGCTGATGTTGCAAAAGGTGTTGATATGCTAGCCAAAAATAGACCACAAATAGTCGAACAGCTTGAGAAGTTGTTGCTGGTGTGGATCAAGGATAAAGAGTTAGCGGGTGATAGTGTGTCAGAGACAATCATTTGTGAAAAGGCAAGGCAGTTGCATGCCAGTCTTGCAAAGAAAATGCCTGGAACCAGTGCTGATTGTAGTGTTAGTGATTTTAAAGGCCAGCAGAGGCTGGTTTGACAGATTTAAGAAGCGTAGTGGCATACACAATGTGGTAAGGCATGGTGAGGCTGCCAGTTCAGACAAACATGCGGCTGAAAAATTCATAAACGAGTTTCAGGACTACATAAAGACTGAAAATTTGAAACCCGAACAAGTGTTCAATTATGACGAAACGGGCCTGTTTTGGAAGAAAATGCCCAACAGGACCTACATTACTCAGGAGGAAAAGGCACTGCCAGGACAAAAGCCTATGAAAGACAGGCTAACTCTTATGTTTTGTGCTAATGCTACTGGGGATTTTAAAGTGAAGCCTTTACTGTTGTATCACTCAGAAAATCCCAGTGTGTTCAAGAAACACAAATGTCGTCAAGAATAGATTGTGTGTCTTGTGGAGAGCTAGTCAGAATGCATGGGTCACAAGGAAACTTTTCAGTGACTGGATCCATGAAGTGTTTGGCCCCAGTGTGAAAAAATACCTACAGAAAAAGGAATTGGACCCCAAGTGCCTCTGTTACTGGACAATGCTCCTGCACATCCTCAAAACTTGGAAGAACTACTGTGTGACGACTTCAATTTTATAAAATTGAAGTTCTTGCCTCCTAACACCACTCCTCTCCTCTCCTCCAGCCCATGGACCAGCAGGTCCATGGGCTGGAGGAGTGTGTTAGTGTTGAGGAGTGTGTGTGTGTTGAGGAAGATCCAGGAGTGTGTGTGTGTGTGTGTGTGTGTGTGTGTGTGTGTGTTGAGGAAGATCCAGGAATGCAATGACTCTCTCAGTGGTTGTACCAACTTCAAAAAACTCTACACAAAAGCAGTGTTTGAAAAGTGCTTTGAAGTGACCTCGGACACTGAATTGACCCTTAGAGAGTTCTGGAAGAATCACTTCAATATCTACAACTGCATAGGCCTTATAGGTAAGGCTTGGAATGCAATGACTTCCAGGACTTTGAACTCTGCTTGGAGACCATTGTAGCCAGGTTGTGTCCAACAGAGGGATTTTGAAGGGTTTAAGGCTGACCCTGACCCTGCCGACCCTGTGCCTGTTGTGGAAGGTATTGTGGCATTGGGCAAATCTCTGGGTTTGGAGGTGAGTGGTGAGGATGTCATACATACAAAACTTTTCTCAACAAGGCCACAACCAGTGATAACATTAAATGTTGTAACTTGAAAATGCATCAGGTGATTTCAAGTGTAAGCCCAATCCTCGTGCTTAGAGGAAAAGGGAATTTGTTTTTCCTTCCCGCAAACTGTAAGTTTATTCAGAGGTGGAGGACCACAGGGTAGAGCTAACAACTGAAGAGCTGCAAGAGCTGGAACTGGAAGAGCATAAGACCAGAGTTGATGCTATTGCTTCAGAGAGAGGGACTGGTTGAGGTGCCTTCTTCAGAGATTAAGGAGATTTGTTCGAAGTGGAACGATGTTCAAAGGTTTGTGGAGAAATACCACCCTGACCAAGCTGAAACAAGCCATATCTGCAACATGTTCAGTGACAATACAATGTCCCACTTCAGGCAAATCTTAAAGAGGCGCCAGAAACAGAGGACTCTGGACAGTTATTTTGTGCGACAGGGGTCCAGTGACTCTCAAGCTGGTCCTAGTGGGATTAAAAGACAAAGAAGGGAAGTAACCTCAGATAGGGCTTTGATACCTTTAGTCCTTATGGAGGGGGATATCCCTTCCAAACACTAAGCCCTCCCTCCCTCACTCCTCCCTATCTTCCATATGCCATCAACAATCTTCAATAAAGGTAAGTAAAACTGTTATTTTATTTGTTTAAATATTTAAATATACATGCATTTATTTAATATATCTTTACTATGTAGTATAATTCTTATGTGTAGTATGCAGAACTATAATTAATCTCATTAAAATGTATTTTTTTTTAATATTTTTGGATTTCTGGAATGGATTAATTGTATTTCCATTATTTCTTATGGGAAATATTGATTTGAGTTTAGAACAAGCTCCTGGAACGGATTATGTTCGAAACTCGGGGTTCCACTATATAATTATTAATTTGCTGCCATCAGTGTCAATTTTTCTGCTATCTTAATTTGCTATAACCAAAACCATGACTAAGTTACTGTCCTTACAGATATATTGTAGTCACAATATAAACACAATTCTCAGTCCATTAGACCCAGCTCAAGCCATATGCATAATTTGTTCCAATAAGTTGGATAGAATTATGCCAATTCTATCCATAATTTGTGAAACAATGGTTTACTGGTTTCTTAGTCAAGCAATCAACCCTGCCAAGGTTACAAAAAAAAAAAAAAAAGTGAATAGCCCATTGGTAAATAATTATTCAATTGTTAGGTTAGATTAGGTCAGGTTTGTCTGGAAACAGGACAAGTGTTTCCTGACACAGGTCTTATAGTCATATGATAACCCCACAGCTGGAGCTTTTGGTCATCTGACCAAGGCCTTCCACTGGCTTAATAATCCATCCCTTCAAAAATGATTGTGTTCAATTGTTGATCATTAAATTCCTGTAGGGAATATCTGACTGAAAAGCTACTATGCGAGTCACAGAAATTATTCTAGAAAGAAATGGATGGGCATATTGCATTTAAGACTTCAAAACAGTTTTTGAGAGAGTTCCTCATTAAAGACTAATCTGTGAAGATGAAAACAGTAAAACACAGATGACCCTCACTTGACAGATGAGCTCCAGGGGTCCATGGCAACTGTACTAAGCTCACTCAAACCATCAATGTCTACACAAATAACCCACACATAGGAGAAACTTATGACGATATTTCAGTTCAACTTGGACCATAGACTAGTAACACACAAGTCGGGCAAAAACTCTGCCAATAGTTTCTTTCTCCTATGAGTGAATTATCTGTGTACTGAATTTTTGTTCATCATTGCTTAATTCAGCATAAATGCAATATTTAGCACATTTTGCAAAACACACGTATCATATACAGCGAGTGTATTGGAATTACCTGTAAAAATGGTAAAGCACATAACAGGAAATTCACAGAGTGAAGGGAAGGGGGCAGCCTATGTATCAAATAAATTACTTACACTAGCTTCTTTGGGTTTAAGAAACCCATCGTAAACAGATGCTGGTCCAAAGCCAGTAAGCGACTTTACTACAGCATTGTGGGAGAGAGTTCTTCTGCACTGCATAAACACTGAAAATGCTAATGACTTAAGTTGGTCGATGTATCGAGATCGATCGTGCGAATCACTGGCCAGCTCTAGGATGCTTTCCAATGAGATGATCTGAAAAGGAGCATAAATAGTTAACAAAAGGTTAGATTCAATACAAACAAAACATAAAATATGTACAAAGGAAGGATTATTGGTGGCTCCAGATTACATACACATCTTTTAATAAGCTGTTTTTTAACATTTTTATTTGTTTGTACTTTTTTTTAACCTTTTATTTTTTTACTTTTACCGATATACACACAGGGAAGCCACTTAGCCAGACTTACATTGTGGAAGTGGAATGTAGAGTAGATGGGATGTAGTGTCTCAACTGTGAAGGATGAGGGACATTATAGTCCAAACATCTGAGTGGTAATGTCAGTTTAGTATTTTTATTATGCACCCCTTACCTATCCTGTGGGCAGCAGTCAAAAGATTACAGAGGCACATAAATGGGTCTAGGGACTGGGCCCAAAAGTTTGGGATATTGGCAGTTTGAAGTGACATCTAAACTGTCATATCTGAGCACCTCTGTAAAGACAATAATTATGTGTGGTTGGTGAAAGTGTTTCCTTTCTTTTTTGGGTCACCCTGCCTCGGTGGCAGACAGTCGACTTGTTGAAAAAAAAAAAAAAAGTTTCATCTAAACAACTAAATAAAAATTTACTTTGACTAACAATAAACAAAATTACAAAATAAAGAATAAAAAGGCACAATACTATGACTGGAACAATACACAAATAACCCACACATAGGAGAAAAACTTTGACATTTCACTCTGACACGGATCATTAACTAGTCACACACTAACACACGAAGGTAAGGGAGCCAATATTTACATGAGAGGAGGGCACAAGTTTCTTTCTCTCGTGTGCAAGTTATTTTTGTAAGAAATAATGGTACAGTGAAACCCCGAGTTTCGAACATTCTTCATTCCAAAATGCTGTTCAAGTGCTGTTACCAAACGAATTTATTCCCATAAGGAATAATGTAAATTAGATTAGTCTGTTTCAGACCCCCAAAAATACGCTTATAAAAGCACTTACAATAATAAACTTACATAATAGGGCGAGTTGGGAGTGTTCGAAACTCGGGGTACCACTGTATATAACATTAATTCTAGCATACCTGGAGATAAACATTATTCTGCATACTCTCAGGTAGGCCTTCCAACATGTGTTCGTAACATCTGAGTAGGCCTAGAGTAACAAGACGGTGCATATCTGGGTGATCCTGGCCTACGTTGAAGGGGTCCACTAGGTACACAAGGATAGCAGGTGGAGGAGAGTCATCCTCATCAACTTCATTCAGACTAGCACCAGTTCCAAGTATGACAGTTCCCTGCTGTAAAGTTCAAATATTATTAGTGTTATGGGGAAGAGCTAAACTGGTAGGAGTTATACAGTGCAGTAAGTCCTCGACTTACAAACACGCTGAGAATCTTCTGTACTTTGTATAATATCATTATTACACATTACTATACACAATACAGGTCCCCAACATGTTCGTCCGTTGAAGACTTTGTGTATTATGAATATTATACACAATTCAGGAGGTCCCCAGTGTGTTAGTAAGTCAAGGACTTACTGTGCCTGGAGAATAGGAGGTAATCAGGTTTGAGCCTAGGAAGGTGTAGCGCTATTCCTTGGAATAAGAGCCTATCATCAGCATCAAGACACCCCTTACCCCTGAAGACTAGAGAGGGAGAAAAACGAACCTTCCTAGAACTAAATTATAACAAGTAAATTTAAACACCTTAAAAATTCCAAAACAAAATCTATGAGAGAAATGAGATAATATCAATGAATTATGAGCATTTTTAACTTATTAATGTTTTGAACGTATCCAATGCGAGATTTCCACGACTCGCAAAATCACAACACAATTACAAACAAACCACAGAGCAGGTGGGGTTTGAACTCATGGCCATTGAGTCCCAAAACAAGTACATGATATAGACCTCACTGGCATACTACTGTATATATAAAGCCCCTGGTTACACAAAGCATTTCAGGCAACTTAGGTCAATCTTGATCAACAGGATGTGACCCACAACAGCCTTATTTATGAGGGGAAATTGTAACTCCAAATGATAGTAACTTGAGCCCACTGTAACTCAAGGGACCACTGTACATATACATATAGCTACTACTACAACTACGAAAATTACTACTGCTACTATTACTACCACCACCACCACTACTACTACTAATAATAATAATAATAATTATTACAGTAATAATATCATACCGAATTGGAGACAGTTGGATTTGAAGAATAAGTGGCTTCAGGTTCAGAATTTGCTGTGGGTGTTGTGGAAGGGTTTGTATTGCAAACAGTTTCTGAAGATGGTGGAGGCATAGGAGAAGGTGCTTGTCTTTCACTAGCTTTGCTTGATCCAGGCACCTCGAAGAGACTCTTATCCATGTTCAGTGTTGATAGGTGCGGTGCTAACCAGTGTCGACACACCTACAAAATGAGAGGTAACTGAGCAATCTACAGGCTTATTACCAATGTAAGCTTGGACTTTGTGAGAGACAACCCAGGATCATTTTAACACATTGGCCATTTCCCACTGAGGCACGGTGACCCAAAAAAGAAGAAACTTTCATCGTCTCTCACTCCATCACTATGTTGCCAGAGACATGCTGATCCTACAGAATCATAAATATATAAAGAGTACAGTGGACCCTCAGTTTTTGTTGATAATTCTTTCCAGAATGCTTTTCGAGTGCCGTTACCGAATGAATTTGTTCCCATAAGGACGAATGTAAATTAGATTAGTCGTTTCAGACCCCCAAAAATACACTTACACAAGCACTTACAAATTTTTTTTTTTTTTTTTTTTTTCAACAAGTCGGCCGTCTCCCACCGAGGCAGGGTGACCCAAAAAGAAAGAAAATCCCCAAAAAGAAAATACTTTCATCATCATTCAACACTTTCACCACACTCATACATAATCACTGTCTTTGCAGAGGAGCTCAGATACGACAGCTGAGAAAAGTCCCTCCCAGCTGTCACTATCTCAGACCCCTCCTTTAAAGTGCAGGCATTGTACTTCCCATTTCCAGGACTCAAGTCCAACTAAATCAATTAACTGGTTTCCCTGAATCCCTTCACAAAATGTTACCCTGCTCACACTCCAACAGATCGTCATGTCCCAAAACCATTCGTCTCCATTCACTCCTATCTAACACGCTCACACATGCTTGCTGGAAGTCCAAGCCCTCGCCCACAAAACCTCCTTTACCCCTTCCCTCCAACCTTTTCTAGGACGACCCCTACCCCGCCTTCCTTCCCCTAGAGATTTATACGCTCTCCAAGTCATTCTACTTTGATCCATTCTCTCTAAATGACCAAACCACCTCAACAACCCCTCTTCAGCCCTCTGACAAAGACTTTTAGTAACTCCACACCTTCTCCTAATTTCCACATTCCGAATTTTCTGCATAATATTTACACCACACATTGCCCTTAGACAGGACATCTCCACTGCCTCCAGCCTCCTCCTCGCTGCAGCATTTGCAACCCATGCTTCACACCCATATAAGTGTGTTGGTACCACTATACTTTCGTACATTCCCTTCTTTGCCTCCATGGATAAAGTTTTTTGTCTCCACAGATACCTCAATGCACCACTCACCTTTTTTCCTTCATCAATTCTATGGTTAACCTCATCCTTCATAAACCCATCCGCTGACACGTCAACTCCCAAATATCTGAAAACATTTACTTCTTCCATAATCCCTCTCTCCAATGTGATATCCAATTTTTCTTTATTTAAATCGTTTGATACCCTCATCACCTTACTCTTATCTATGTTCACTTTTAACTTTCTACCTTTACACACTCTCCCAAACTCGTCCACTAACCTTTGCAACTTTTCTTTAGAATCTCCCATAAGCACAGTATCATCAGAAAAAGTAACTGTGTCAACTCCCATTTTGCATTTAATTCTCCATAATTTAATCCACCCTCTCCCCAACACCCTAGCATTTACTTCTTTACAACCCCATCTATAAATATATTAAACAACCATGGTGACATTACACATCCCTGTCTAATACCTACTTTTACCGGAAGTAATCTCCTCTCTCCTACACACCCTAACCTGAGCCTCACTATCCTCATAAAAACTCTTTACAGCCTTCAGTAACTTACTACCTATTCCATACACTTGCAACATTTGCCACATTGCTCCCCTATCCACTCTATCATATGCCTTTTCTAAATCCATAAATGCAATAAAAACTTCTCTACCTTTATCTAAATACTGTTCACATATATGCTTCACTGTAAACACTTGATCTACACATCCCCTACCCACTCTAAAGCCTCCTTGCTCATCTGCAATCCTACTCTCTGTCTTACCTCTAATTCTTTCAATAATAACCCTGCCATACACTTTACCTGGTATACTCAGTAAACTTATTCCCCTATAATTTTTACACTCTCTTTTATCCCCCTTCCCTTTATATAAAGGAACTATACATGCTCTCTGCCAATCCCTAGGTACCTTCCCTCTTTCATACATTTATTAAACAAAAATACCAACCACTCCAGCACTATATCCCCCTGCTTTTAACATTTCTGTCATGATTCTGTCAATTCCAGCTGCTTTACCCCTTTCATTCTACGTAATGCCTCACGCACCTCCCCCACACTCACATCCTGCTCTTCTTCACTCCTAAATGATGTTGTACCTCCCTGACCAGTACATGAAATTACCGCCTCCCTCTTTTCATCGACATTTAAAAGTTCCTCAAAATATTCCCGCCATCTACCCAATACCTCCAGCTCCCCATCTACTAACTCCCTACTCTGTTTTTAACTGACAAATCCATTCGTTCCCTAGGCTTTCTTACCTTGTTTATCTCACTCCAAAATTTTTCTTGTTTTCAGCAAAATTTCTTGACAGAGCCTCTCCCATTCTTTCATCCGCTCTTCTTTACACTCTCTCACCACTCTCTTCACCTTTCTTTTACTCTCCATATACTCTGCTCTTCTATTAACACTTCTGTTTTGTAAAACCTCTCATAAGCTACCTTTTTCTCTTTTATCACACCCTTTACTTCTTCATTCCACCACTCACTCCTCTTTCCTCCTGCACCCACCCTCCTATAGCCACAAACTTCTGCCCCACATTCTAATACTGCATTTTTAAAACTATCCCAACTCTCTTCAACCCCCACTACTCCTACTTGCACTAGCCCACCTTTCTGCCAATAGTTGCTTATATCTCACCCTAACTTCCTCCTCCCTTAGTTTATACACTTTACCTCTCTCTTACTTGCTGTTGCCATTTTCTTTTTGTCCCATCTACCTTTTACTCTAACTGTAGCTACAACCAAATAATGATCTGATATATCCGTTGCCCTCTATAAACATGTACATCCTGAAGCCTACTCATCAACCTTTTATCCACCAATACATAATCCAAAAACTACTTTCCTTACGTGCTATCATACCTTTTATATTTATTTATCCTCTTTTTTATAAAATATGATTTTTATTACCAAACCTCTTCACACATAGTCAAGTAATGGTTCCCCCATTTACATTTACCCCTGGACCCCCCAAATTTTCCTACTACCCATCCACAAATTTTTTTCCCATTTAGCATTAAGATCCCCAACCACAATTACTCTCCATTGTTTAAAAATCCCACACCCCCCCAACATTTCCCAAAATTTTCTCTCCTCTACACTTCTCTTTCCAGGGGATAAACACTTACTATAACCCCCTTTTCACATCCAACCTTTATTTTACCCCCACATAATCCTTGAATTTATACATTTATATTCCTTTTTTTACCTATAACTGATTATTCAACATTATTGCCACTCCTTTTTTTTAGCTCTAACCTATTTGAAACCCCCGATCTAATCCATTTATTTTCCCCACTGAAACTCTCCCCCTTTAGCTTTGTCTCACTTAAAGCCAGGGCATCCAGCTTCTTTTTATTTTAAAAATCTACAATCATCTCTTTCTTATATTTGACAACATCCCCGACATTCAAACATCCCACTTTGACGGTTTTCTTCTTCTTCTTTTTTAGTAAGCATAGGAAAAGGGGGGGCCCATTGTTTCCGGGATTTTAGGATTTTTCAAACGCATGGCTTCGGGGGAAAAATTCTTACCATTCCCATGGAAGAAAGGGAAAGCAATAAGAAAAGAACTATTAAGAAAAACAAAGAAAACTCAAATTTTATACAAAAAGTGTACATGTTTTCTAGGGGACCTATGAAGTGAAGAGAAGAGACCCGAAATCTTGCATGTTTATGAGACAGAAAAAAAAACACCAGCAATCCTACCATATTTAAAAAGTTTTAGGTTTCTGTTTCACAGTCACCTGGCAGGATGGTAGCCTCCCTGGGTGGTTGCTGTCACCAACCATACCTATAAAAAAAACTTACAAAATTTTTCAAGTTGGGGGCTGACGAAAAAACCCAAAGGGGCCACTGTAATTTTTTTCAATCCAATTTAAGAAATTAGGGGGTTTTAGCTTCTTTCTGTTGGTAAAACCAACAGCAAGGGGGAGTAACCCTTCTCTTTTAAAATTACAAATGTAAAAAGAAGAAAATTAAGTCACCTTGACTCAGTGGGGGGATGGCTGTTATGTTAA
>WNWK01024648.1:0-29466 GCA_009830355.1 Cherax destructor
GAATGAGTGGTGACTGCAGAAAAAGGCCGACTTCCGCTAACTGCGAGGCAGTATAGGCGGTCGCCACAATTGGCGGAGCGGTGGTGAGCTCACTGAGCTGATGATGCCGTCCGCTGCGTGCGGGCTGCCTGGTTATGTGGTCGGTACGTCATCCACCTCAGCGGGATCATGTCAGTTGGCTCGACCCGACAGCAGTAACAACATCAGTGATGGCTCTCACTACACGTGTAACCCAGCGACTCGCCTTCAAGTTACACACACACACACACACATTCACACACACACACACACACACACACACACACCAAGAGCCTGTATAACGTACATACCACACATGGAGAAGATCTAAATTAAATTTATGAAGAGCACATATGTTGAAATTAAAAGTGGAGTTCCACAAGAGCCCATCCTTAGACCCACACTTTTCCTGATATATGTAAATAAAAACTAGGGAAAATTATCAGTATCAGCTGATGGTACAACACTAAGGACTGAATAGAACTACCAAAGGTGATAGAAAGTTATTAGCAAGTTACAAGAACGGGTCAAAAACGGGTCAGTCAACTGGGTTTAACATCAGAAGTACAGCAACAATTGTGCCCAAATTCAGCAAAGTTAACTTGGACAAACATTTTGATGTTTACATAAACAAGGCAGCCATGTTGAGCTGGCGTAGAGCTCAGGAGAGGAGCATCGACTATGTCTTCTACTCTCAGGAGTATCAGGACTAAGAGTTCGTGAAAGCAGCAGTACTGAGAGCTTACGCATTAATGCCAGCAAAGTACCGACAAAAACTGTGACTTAGTGAAATCGTGGTATCGGAAAAAGAAATTCAGTCTCATCAAGAGAGCAATTCGTTTAATATAACAAAATAAAAATGCATATGGGTGCTAACCGTATCAAATCTCTCAACCACTCTACGTCTCCAAGCCCTTGCTCCTATACCAACCTCACCATACCCTCAACAACATTATCTGCACAACCCCTGCGCCCTCAACAACCTTATCCACACAACTCCTGCACTCTCAGCAACCTTATCCACACAACCCCTGCGTCCTCAATATCTTTATCCACATAACCCCCTTCGTTCTCAACAACCTTATCCACACAACCCCTGCACCCTCAACATCTTTATCCACATAACCCCTGCGTCCTCAACAACCTTATCCACACAACCCCTGCACCCTCAACATCTTTATCCACATAACCCCTGCACTTTCAACAACCTTATCCACATAACCCTCAATCACAGTGGTAATGGGCATGAAACCCATTGCAAATAATAATAAACGATAATATCTGGCTCTTCGTTTTTTCCTCCATCTATTTTATACCCGGCTAATGATGGCGGTCGAGACACCCAGGATGCTGGCCAAAATTTACTGCAGGGAGAAACTTGGATCATTATTTATATACTCGTTGAAATCACTGTCGGGAGGCTGCTTGATGTGAGTGGTGGGTGAGTGAGTGGTGGGTGAGTGGTGTGGAGAGCGAGTGGTGGGTGTGTGGTTTTGGTGAGTGATGGGTGAGTGGTGGTGAGTGGTGGATGAGTGAGTGGTGGGTGTGTTCAGTATTGGTGGGCGATTGTGATGTGGAGATTCTAGAAGAGAAAGTTTGCTTGCGCGCATGTACGTGTGTGGTCGAATGGTCAGTTGTACTGTCCTGTGGTAGACTGTGGAGGCATGTGATATCCTTTCATTTGGCAGATTGTGCTTGCATGTGCTGACGTGTGGTGGTACATAGTGCAGTGCTTGAATCGAAGATGCTTGCATGTGGTGTAGTGACGTGTGGGGGGAACGAGGGATGAGGTGTGGGGGTTATAAAGTGTGTGTGTGGGGGTCTCTAAGGAGTAGGTGAGGAGATAGCTGAATGCGGAGGCGTGTGGTTTATAGGAGATAAATTGTGGGTAGCTGTGATTAATTTTTATGCTTATAACGAGTTACAACAACGATAAATTTATAAGGGGTTCCTGATTTCTTTACATAGGTGAGTTTAAAATAAAGTATTCACTGTGAGTAACCTCCCTTTCTATGTACACAAGCAGTGCCCTCTTGAGAAGTCTCAAGACAATCCTAACAATAAGTAAATGACAAGCATAAATTACAAGCAATATATTTATTATTTATAATTCGTAAGACGAGGTTATCGTAAGCACTATAATTGAAAGTACTATTAGTTAACATTTTTATCAAGATGTTTTCTTTTGTAAGCAGAGCAATAAATGATATAGGTTTTATAAATCTTCCCATTCTCTCTACGCTTGATTAAAATGTCAAGAAAATTAATATCTCGTCCTCATAAGGGTTTATCAGTGCTGTTAAAAAATTTCCGTCACAAAGAGCAGAGGCCATTATTTATGTTTCATGGTTTGGATGTCGTATGCAGTAATCACAATCAAGGTACAACGTCCTGAGTTGAGAAGCGCTTCACATGCTCTGTAATTCTCCCTCAGAGGACCGCTCGCCAGGATGACTGGCGACCCAAGAAATGTGTAGCATTTGTGCTTGTGGGGTGGTGATCTTTGATGCATTACAGTGTTTGTGTGCAATGGCACGAATGGGGATTTTAGAAGCTTTAAAAATGATCTCTTCAGATTAACGTTTTCGGAGTCGACATTGGACGCAGCCACGAATTATCCCTTATGCTCGGAAGAAAGAGCGGCGGGAAATGTTGAAATTTACGGATTTTTACACGCAGCGCGCACCCTGCACTTTATCTGCGACAGTGCCTGTGCAAAGACGCTCTTATTTCCTTTAATTTTAGTAATTCATAACTCTCTGCCTCCTTTTTTGTTTCTTACTGCCACTTGAAGAACTTATGATTGCACATTTCCTGTGCAGAGTTCCACGATTTGGTGCTGCCGTGGGGCCCATCTTCAACACGATACTCAGGACACGTTTGGCCAATAGAATTTCCACTGCAGGATTGATGCCCCGGCCGATAGATGGACACACTGCTGAAAGTTATTTACAGGCGGTGATGAAGCGGCGGCGGCGGCGGTGGTGACGATGCGGCTACGGTGATGTTTTAGCTTGATGATAGTGATGAGGCATTAACCCTGCATGATGAGCTAAAAAAATGTGGTGGTGTTGGTGGTGGTGGTGTTGGTGGTGTTGTTGGTGGTGGTGGTGTTGGTGGTGGTGTTGGTGGTGGTGTTGTTGTTGTTGTTGTTGTTGTTGTGGTGGTGGTGGTGGTGGTGGTGGTGGTGGCGGTGGTGGTGGCGGTGGTGGTGGCGGTGGTGGTGGTGGGGGTAAAGTTGGCGTGTGGTGAGTGCTAGCAGTGGAGTGATGAGTTAATTGGTGCTGGCGATTGTGTGTGATGAGTGAGGCAGCAGTGATGGTAAGATGAATTAGGTGTTATTGGTGGTAGTGCACGATGAGTTAAGTATAAGTGGAGGAGTGTGTGTGTGTGTGTACTCACCTATTTGTGGTTGCAGGGGTCGAGTCATAGCTCCTGGCCCCGCCTCTTCACTGATTGCTACTAGGTCCTCTCTCTCCCTGCTCCATGAGCTTTATCAAACCTCATCTTAAAACTATGTATGGTTCCTGCCTCCACTACGTCACTTTCTAGGCTATTCCACTTCCTGACAACTCTATGACTGAAGAAATACTTCCTAACATCCCTTTGACTCATAGGAGTCTTCAACTTCCAATTGTGACCCCTTGTTTCTGTGTGTCTCCTCTCTGGAACATCCTGTCTCTGTCCACCTCATCTATTCCTCGCAGTATTTTATATGTCGTTATCATGTCTCCCCTAACCCTCCTGTCCTCTACTGTCGTCAGGCCGATTTCCCTTAACCTTTCTTCGTAGGACAATCCCCTTAGCTCTGGGACTAGTCTTGTTGCAAACTTTTGCACTTTCTCTAATTTCTTGACTTGCTTGACCAGGTGTGGGTTCCAAACTGGTGCTGCATACTCCAGTATGGGCCTGACGTATATGTCAACTAAGCTGTTTTCAAGAAGCATCAAACTCACCTTCTCGTTACATTCATCTAAAACGATATTTAAGTGTCACAACACAAATGTTAATATCGTTAAAACGAAAAGAAAAAAAATCTTCAGATTACAGAGATATGTTTTAATAAATCTATTCTGATATTTGCAAAAAAAAAGGCAAATGAAGAAGACAGTCAGTTCGTTAATCTTCATTTGCATTCGCCAAATAAAGAGTTAACTGCCGGGTCTTCCATCGCAGTTTTTCTGGAAAGTTTAAAAATTTATCCACTTTTTTTTTATTTTTCATATCTATAAGCTTGTTGTGGGTCTTCTTATAGGTGGGGCTACAGTGTACGTTCATTCAACCGCCTGATAACCAAAAGTGTTGACAAATACAATAGGCCCCGAGTCCCTATGAAGCTTGAGAGTTGAGAGTGGACAGATGGTATCTGGCGGAGGCGGAGACAGGAGACAGATTACGCTGATTTACCCAAGGCGGACGCAACAGCGTTAACTAGTCTTCCTGTCACTTTAATTATCATATTTTTGATTCTGGCGAGATTGCTACAACAGGGATCAAGTTACAGTGTTTGTGTGTTTACCCAAGAGTGTCACCCAGTTTGGACGGGTTCACATATCTCACCTGTCCAAAACTCAACGTGCGTCCTCTATCTTGTGAATAACACCTACGCAGCGCCCCTACGCCCACACCACAACCACACTCTTGTCATTATTCGCGTCTTCCCAAATTATCTGATACACGGTGACGCAGTGCGTTCGGATTATCGAGTGTATTCATACGGACGCGAGTTTTACCTTCTATCCCTATTGTTTTTTTTTTTTACCTCTCGGGAGACACAGTGAACCTGCTAGATATGTCTCTACAAGTGCATTCCTCAGAACTCAGGATCCCCGTCTTATCCACTGATCTGGAAGACAGTCCCTTCTGTGGAATTAATGATAGTGTTGTCACAGATGCATGTCTCAGGTCTCAACCCCCGTGTCTGCTGATTTGTCGAGCGATCTTCTGATGTTTGGGACACCTCCCAAAAAATGATCTGAAACCAGCAGATTATCATAAAGCCCCCAAAAAATAAAAATAAAAAAGAATAACAGTTTTTATTAAAGACTGAATGTGATGAAATACTCAAAAGTTCTATATTTTCATCTAGCTTTACATTTCGCCGTCAAAATTAATGTTGTTTACAAACCAGAAAACTAGTGCAGATATTGGGTCCCACTCGTGAAGTACCTCGGTTAAACTTTGGAGTATTTGGTAGATAATATACGTCGCAAATACCGTACTGCTTGTCTCCCTAAAATCGTATAGTTGAATGTAACGAAATCAAATACAGATAGAAAAAAAAAGATAAAAATATTTTAATGAACGCTAAAATCATTCATATCACTAAATGAATATCAATTGTTAATGAGAAAAAGTACACATTTTTAACGTGCTAGAGAATAAATAAATGATCACGGTGAATAATGGTACAGTATAACAGTATGCTGCTACAGAAATGTTAAATAAAGAGATTTAACAGAACGCCAAAAAAATAAGTCAATTTTAAAACAGACAGAGCTTCTGAAAAAAATTATTACAAAGTTTACTGAAAATACTCAAGTCATCCACCCAAAATATCATCACTAGTTATTGTAAGACGGCACTCAGAACAGCAAGAGTTTAAGCAAACTTTAAGAGTACAGATGTAAATTTGCCCAAGCACAATTGTTATAAGATATAGATACTGTAGATTCGTAAGGCGACTGCCGACCGAGCACAACACAGAGAGTAGATATTGTGGATTCGGGTGACGGATGCAGATTGCGTACAATGCCCATCCCTGGACAACCTCTGTACCAGGTGCTTTAGCATTTCCCTTGAAAACTGTGGGGTTTTCAGCTCCCGAGGTGCGTACAATAGAGGGACATAGATCATAGGAACAAGGTCTGGTGTGGAGAGGGCGTAACTCTGTTAAGAATCGAGGGGATGACAGCTGCTGAATGATACAAGCAGCTTACGCACCGAGACATATGCACGTTAGAAAGTATTCCAAGAGACTTAGGGCAGCAGAGATGTGTTAGGAATTAGAGGACATGTTAGAGGTTAGAAACATTAATGGGCTTAATAGTAAACGCAACTTCGATATATCAACGTTAACAAAAAAGAAAATATTGAGAGGACCAAAATCCTGGTCCTAACCACCCACATGTTTATCTAGGTAACCACATACACAGACATCCACTTGCATACATACACAGCTTAAAGAGATCAGTGTCCTATCCCCGATGATAAGAGACAGACCTCGGTCACAGCCAATTTAGAGGCTAGGCCAAGAGCATAAACTCAACCACCCTCTCCTGACAGCAACAAACAGATGATTATAGGGATGTACTCTAAAAAACTGAGGCAGTGGACGAATGCTCAGTAGCGCCCAAGAGATTAGGAACCAACTCTTCCATTCCATTGAAGATAATGAGGCGGTGCCAGGAGCTGAGCGTCAAATAAACAAAGTACAAGATGAGCGAGTACAAATTAGTGAGTACAACTGAGGGAGTACAACTGGGCGAGTACAGCGAACAGCGTTTTTAAGTGCGCACATGTGCTCACCTAAAAACGGTACCCCGTGAAATATTTGCGAGCATTGTTACGGAAAATGAATTATTTTTTATGGGGTGGATGGTACCGAGGCCACTTACTGAATGGCCTCCACTGTCTTTCATCCACTGTCCCTACTGTGTAAGAACCTCTGTCGGCCTTCTATCCCCCTTCCCTTTTCCACTTCCCTTTCCCCCTCTCTCTCTCTCTCTCTCTCTCTCTCTCTCTCTCTCTCTCTCTCTCTCTCACACACACTCACACACATTAAAAGGCATTATAAGATTGAAAGGGGTCGGGTAACCCGCGTTCTAAAAGGGGAAGAAAGTTATCTATTTACTGGGTACCCGTGGCTTCGAGCGCTCTAGAAGACTGAACGCTCTGGTGCGTGTTAAACGAGAGGAAAATATTGGGTCTTATCCAAGCATTACCCCCGAACCTGTCCTCCATTTTATGAACACTTGGATAGGAAAAGAATATTCGGAGCTGCAAGAATCTGTACTTAATGTACTTCAGAGTTACATGACGTTGTATCTGGATGAGTAAGACACATGTGCGACTGCTAGATATCTGTATTGCTGAAAGTTTTCGTCTACTCAGCAGGCTTCTTCAGTTGAAATACAAAGGTAATGAAGAAGAAGATTAAGGTGGTCAGTCCCTCAGTCGTGGTGAGTGTTCAGCTCCATAACTTCGATCAGTACGAAGCTGAGGCATGAGAATATTGATGGAAGCTATGGAGTCGAACACTTACCAAGGCTGTGGGACTGACCACCTCATATTTCTGTTGTCTCCAGTACTTGCAGTATGTCACCTCAGTATTTCGACTGAAAATTTTCGGCAGTAAAGCTAACCAACTGTTACTCATCTTCTTGTCTGTATTGCAAACCTTTAATCTTACGGCGCTCCAGACCTTCAAGAAGTTGTACTTAATGTTCTCCCGCAAGAAAATCTCTGTTCTTCAAGATGCGATTTATGCCTCAAAACTAGGCTAGCACAATTAGCTAATGTATGTTTCGGTCTTGGAGCTCAGTCTTCCCCATAATCACTTTTTTTTATATCCATCACAATTTTTTTTAAATATAAATCATTGTTTTGTAAAACTCCTCAAATGTGACACTACAATAGTACATAAGAAAGGATATTTCATTGAAGACACAATGGGACCACAGCAAACAATACTATGTTCAACTTTCTGCTTTTTCTCTATGGAAAGTGATATTAATATTTTTTAATACTAAGCACAATAATGGCATATTACTGAGTTACAAGGGAAAAATATATATTACCTAGAAATAAACATTTCGGAAGATCCTAACTTTAAAATGTCCAACTTCGTTCTATCACATCAATACAGATTACAGCCTGACTAACAAGATATGTAAAACCTGCAATAATACTCTATAAGGCACTTGTGTACTCTTGAGTGAAAATTTGCTGCATTCAAAAATCTCCTTTAAAAGCTGTCAAAAATGCAGACCTGGAGAATGTACAGAGAATTTTCACACCCTCACTTAATCTGGTAACAACAAAATTGTCTGTAATTCTAAGAAAATCTGTCAAATTATACTCACTGGATTGCAGGCGATAAAGATATATTATACTTTACTAGATAGTAATTTTTCACATAGGAAGCACTGCAGATATTATAAAATAAACGACAGAGATATAAACATAAAAGGTCCATCAGATATAAAGATATTTAATCTTAACATCTGCGGAAAAAATGAAAAAAAAGTATTGAGTGGCTGACTAAAGAATTGTTGTTTACTTTTGCCTAAGACAGTGATACCGAATAATGTTTAGCAGGTTTAAAATACACTTTCTTCCTTCCTAGGGAAGTGTCTTGATACTGATGGTCTTAGTCAAGGAATTAATGCTGCCTTCCTCTTCCTACGATCAAACCTGATTGCCTCCTATTCCTCTGCCTCCTTATGACACTTACAAATTTAGCGCTCCCCTCACTGTTAGTATAATAATACAAGGAGGCTTATCTGCTGTGATCTACCTTCAAGTTTACACAAATGTCGCTCGTGGTGTTCTTCCCGCAAACCTCAGGTCCGCTGGGTACACTAGTCGCTTCCAGCTGACAAAGATGTATTCTATAATCCTCCTATTCAGAAACCTAAAAGGTATATAAAGAGGGCAGGGGAAAAAAATAGCCAAAACAATAAAAACTGGGCCTCCGTTCTGCTCGGGACTATCCTACCACACTCCTTGTTCTACCTGGAGTCTACCTGGAGGGTATTCCGGGGATCAACGCCCCCGCGGTTCGGTTCACGACCAGGCCTCCCGGTGGATCAGGGCCTGGTTCTCAGTTTCGTCTTTCTTTTTAATCTTCCTCTTCTTTTCTGCTTCCTTACTTGTTTTCTCATCATTTTCTTCCTTTATTCTTTTCCTTCTCTTCCTTTCTCCTTCCCTTATTTCTTTCTTTTCTCAATTTCCTTTTCTAATGTCCTCTCCTCATCCTCTTCCCTTCTCCACATCCTTCATTTTCTCTGCTAGCTTATCCTTCTCTTTCATTCCATCCTATTCCTCCTATTCTTCACATTATTCCTCACCTCCTTCCATCTCTCTCTTCCACTTCCTACTGGTCAGGGGAGGTGAGGGTTGTGAGAGGCGTCTGGAGCTGGGATTAGCACACCGCCACAGAGAACCCCTGGAAAGACGGAGGTGGTCAGGGAGGACCCGGCCGGTGGGAAGGCGGTCATGCCAGGAAACCAGAAGATGATTCTCTATTGTGGGAAGTCACCCATCTTCCACGGCCTCCACCATACAGCCCAGCGAGTAGCAATAGCAGGAGGAGGCTTTGTGAATTGGCTCAGGAGTAAACTGGAGGAGAAGACCTATGGGTAAAAAGGAGGAGGGGAAAGGTCTTGTGAACAAGTCTATAGGTAAAATGTAGGAGACCTTATGAACAGGCCTAAGGGTTAAAATGAACAGGCCGTTTGAGGAGTAGGGAGCCGTTTGAACAGGCCAAAGGGTAAAATGGAATAGGAAAAAGACGAGGACTACCACTGTATGTGAACAAGAATAGGGACAAAATGCAGGACAATGAAGCCTCGTGGACTGTCCCACTTGTAAAATGGTGGAAGCCTCGTAAAGTGATCTGAGGGTAAAACAGAGGAGGAAGCCTTTTAAGCTAACCTTGGGGAATGGAGTAACTCGGGAGCCTTTATTTATCGCCTGACAAAAAGTGACAAGAGGCAGAAAACCTCGAAACTAGTTTCCGGAACCAATATTTCTAACTCCTTTCGTGTGTCGTCTTACGACAGTATTGTTTTCATCAAACCTGTGACCAAACACCTAAATATTTGTTAATATGTAAAAGAACGTATTATTATTATTATTATTATTATTATTATTATTATTATTATTATTATTATTATTATTATTATTATTATTACAATATACATGTTGCAGTAATAAGCCCGATGTACTTTTACAGTGACTGAGGAATGGGAGGTAATTTGGTTTGATCCAAGAAAGGGTTATTGTTCTATTGTATTTATAAAGATGGAAAAGGGATAAGACATTTATTCCTTGAACAAAGAATCCTTCTCCAACATCAGTGAACTTAAAGTGCACAAGAATGGTTATGACCAACAAGAACACAAGAATAGATATGGCCAACACTTGTTTGTTACTTTCCCTGCAATATTTTTATGGCTATAACGACAACGGCACTGCCCACGGACTACAACCACCGTGACTTATCAGTCGTCTTCAGCAACACAATCCTACATCTAGCCACAACCAGCTACTACGATACACCACGACCAAGACCCAGAAAAGATGCACCATCTGTACGATCCTCTACAAACGTAACCACCTTTGCTATCCTCCCTAAACGGTTCAACCCACTACCACGGCCCTAAATTACACAAATTACTACTAATACTACTACGACCCTCCCAGAACAACAAAACTACCATAACAATTTACATCCACAAACAATCACCAATCACCCGCCACAACTGACCAGGTCCGTCCACTAACAACCACCATAATTCGCTCCTACAGTTGGACACTATCACTCCCACCACAACCCAGCTCCCTGCTTCCCTTCCCTTTCAAGGAAGGTGATGGGGCCTGTCGTTGTGAAAAACTCTTGATCCAAGGGAAATTATCTATCCTCTTTTCCCTTGAATTAACTTTGATTATTTTCCCATATTCCACCTGTGAGACCTGTGGCCAGTTCCGAGCTCTCTTTTACCCTGACTTCACCTGTGTTGCTAGAAGTACTGCAGATACAGAGTCTAGTGATGTCCATAATTGTTTTCAGTGACGTCGCAATCACGTTACTTTTAACTTCCTCGAGAATAGTTGCAACTATAGTCCAATTCGTGAGAGCTCAATTGATTTAAAAAGTGCTATCACTGACTATGCAACATACCCTCAATGAAAAGAAGGGGCACCATTAGTACACTAAGATAAAACAATAAGTGTCCGGGGCCCTAGACTCTTCAACAGCCTCCCACCAGGCATAAAGGGAATTACCAATAGATCTCTGGCTGCCTTCAAGAGGGAGCTGGACAGATACCCGACCAGCCGGGCTGTGGTTCGTTCGTTGGACTACGTGCGGCCAGCAGTAACAGCCTGGTTGATCAGACCCTGATCGACCAGGAGGCCTGGTCAAGGACTGGGAATTCCGGTGGCGTTGACCCCCGGAGCGCACTCCAGGTAGATAGGCTGGCATTGCCTCTCTTGTGTTGAAAGTTCTTATTGTAGTAAAAACTTTCAACACAAGGTAAATAATTATTTACCTTGTCCTATAATTTTTCTGGTCTTCGCTGCATTTCCCTTATTATGATCAAAAGCTTACAGATATGTCATGATTATCCACAAGTGTTTTCCTTGTTCTTTGCCTTCTACGAGATAGTTTATCTTCGTTCTGTATACATTGTTGTTGTTGTAGGTTCGCCGGTACATTCGGCCCGGGTCTTCTCCGGTGACTCGGCATCTGTATACAGATTTCATTTTGAGTTCTTCATTCTTGCCACACTTCACCAATGGAAATTTGGTACTGTTAAACAACACATTCTTGGTCTTTCTTCCCTGAGATCCATTTTTTTCGTTTTACACTCCCTTTCCTTCTATATCTTTCCCTTCGTCTCTACTTCCAGCTTTATTTTTCTCAACGTGTTGCTTTTTCTCCTTGCCATTCTTTATTCCTACTTCTTACTTTCCAATCTTTATCAGAAGAGTGAAAAGACACGATAAGATATATTTAGGTTTTTCTACATATGGTTTTGCAAACTATTATACAGTTATTTAATAATTTAAATCACCTGAAGGAGGTAAATTTTATAGATTTAACACATGAAGCACTGGATCCTTCGAAGTAATATCGGATCCTTCGAGGTAATATCGGATCCTTCGAGGTAATATTAGTTTCTACAAAGAAAATACGAGAGCCATCGAAAGTAATATATTTGAAACTAGAGACGAAAATGCTCTCTTGAAAGCGGTCGAACCACTTATTCTATTTTTTTTACATACGTCTTCCTTTGGTATGTCTTATATGTCTATCTGGAGGGTGTTCCTGGGGGCACCGCCCCCGCGGCCCTGTCCTTGACCAGGCCTCCACGTAGAACAAGTTACCACAGAAACTGTTTCACAACTTACTCCATGTTAGACCACAGACTGACCGGACTAATAGTGGAGTCAGACAAAAATTTGTATTTATTGTTGATAGAAGTTAATGTTCACAAGTTAGTGTACTGAAAACTGGTAAAAGTAGAAATACTCTTAAAATGGCGAACTCTTGAAAAATCGTGATTAGAAAGATTCTGTAATGACAGCAAACAACTGGATTACATAAGTGCAATAGCAAGTAAATCCTAATGTGCATAACTAGTAAATTTTAACAGAGAATTCATATATATATATATATATATATATGCTTAGAGAAATTCTTAAAACTTTAATAAAAATAAATGTTAAGACCTTAACATGAAATTACGATTCTAGTAAAGTGTTCGCACATAAATATAACAAATGTTGGAATAAAAAGGAAATGCAATCTACAAAGACAGATTAACAACTTAGGAAATTCCCTCAGCGGAATACCGGAGAAAGAGGAGATGACAACACAAGTTCATAAGAGGATATGAAAATGAGATAGCGAAATAATTTGAGAATCAACAGCGTAAAGAACAAGAGAATGTAGTGAGCACTACAACTACGGAAACATAAAAGCATCGTAAAATTAATTCAAGAAGATAGAAAATGACATAGCTCACCTACTGTAACTGCAAATAAATAACTGCAAGGAGGTGATTAAATAAGCAGATCCTGAGTACCGACAGCCAATAATTTACTAAAATAACAAAACAATTCAACTAAGAAAAACACGGACGTGTAGTTTTTATTATACACAAAGCTCGAGACACGGATGTCAGTCTGATGGTATCACAAACACAACAGCGGACGGAAGTGGGTTATGTATGTTATCAACACACATAGAGAGTGTGTTGGACGTCTCCTCACACATACAAAGTGGGTAAATGTGCAACTTATTCTCCTCCCCCCATCTCTATCTCAATTACTCAGCCCCCCTACCTATCTCCTTTTCCTTTCCATTGCTTCACCGGGGATGCCTGGATGCCTTGATGCTGGTAAAGGGCATCTGGTCTAAGAACATGGAACTTCCCTCCCTTTATGGGATCAAACCTTTTTTTTACCCTCCACACCTCCCATTTCTCAGGTACTGACATCCTTCTCCCTTTTTCCAGTAAGACGTCTCTATGTTCCACACAGAGACCGCCAGGTACCCCAGAGCCTAGGAAGTGAAGGGCAGGTTAATGCCACATGTACTGACGTTAAGACGAGGGACAACAACAAACCACAGGTACGAAGACGTTGTCAAAATCTGTTAAGTATAGTGAATGGGTACTAATTTCCCCCCCGCCCCTGTGATAATTATTTTCCCTTTGGTTCATTTCATTAACAACCTAATACAATCAACTTTGGCTCTGTTTATCCCAGATTAAGTCAATTATTGTGTGATACATTAAAGTTACGCTTCTGTGGGAATCACCAGGAAGCTGTGTGGACAGGTACAGGTAAATTCTCCTGAAGAAACAACTATAGATTTATATAAGTTGTCTTATTATTCTGCATCGTTTCTAAATTTCCGTTAAAGGGATCCGTATTTTTAAGATGACTTAAGATAAGTTTCTGCCCTTCTCTCATTTCCTATCCCCCCTTCCTCCCCTCCATTGCCTTCTTCGCTCCCGGAAATATAATGAATATCTCATATATATGAGGACCAATAGGCAGGTCTCGTACTGTGTTTTATGCATGCTTCTGCAGCTGGTCTGTCTCTCCTGCGGAAGACCAAGGATGACGTGGGAATATAAATAGAGATACGTAGGTGTGTGAGACGGGTGCTGCTTTTCTACTTTTTTTATTATAGTTATCAGTGATACAATTACTATTAATTTTATTTTTATTATTATTATTTTATTTTATTATTATTATTATTATTATTATTATTATTATTATTATTATTATTATTATTATTATTATTATTATTATTATTATTATTATTATTATTATTATTATTATTATTATTATTATTAATATTATTATTTTCTTCTTCTTATTATTATTATTATTATTACTATCATTATTACTGGACTATTATTATTCATGGAAATTGTTAACACCATGGATCAGTCTGCTGTAGGAGTAGCGGAGGCTCGATCATACATGGGGTTAGAGGCAGAAGTAAATCCCCTCCCCCTGGGCTACAACTACCTCAGTTAAATTACAGTACTGGGCAGCGTCACTTATCATGTGAGTGATCAGGTCTCCATAAAAACACTATATTACAGCAAAAGTAATGGAAGAGCAATAAGTAACAAGAAATTTGATTTAATGCAGAGACGCTGCGATTAACCATTGTGTATGCTGTTGAGTGAGTGCTGGCAGAGGCAATAATAATAATAATAATAATAATAATAATAATAATAATAATAATAATCTTTATATCTACAAGAACATGATACAACTTATAACAGACCTACCCGACATCAGTGACATGCTATATACAAAGCCCCTGCTTATGAAGAGCATTTCGGGCAACTTAAGTTAATTTTGTTCCCAGGATGCGACCCACACTGGTCAGATAACACCCAGGTACCCACTTACTGCTAGCTAAACATGGACAGCAGGTATCTTAAGGAAACACGTCCCCATTGTTTCCACCCGTACCGGGGATCGAGCCATGGCCCTCAGTACGCTGCCAACCGAGCTATGGGACACCTATAGGGGAACATAGCAAGAGGGCAGCAGTAACAACTTGTTTACAGGCTGCTCAAGATGCCTAATTTGGCAGGAGTGACAAGATAAGAGACGAAGAAACAAGATAGCCAATGATCGTCACGGAAAGGGGATTGACGATTCGTTGCCAATGCCGATTATAACCCAAAAAATTAGACTTTGAATAATCTGCATTTTATTAATGCAATAAAAGGTTAATTGTTCAATAGGAAAAAAACAGGCGACAAGGAGCAAAAATTCCCCCAAACCTGATCCGCTCAGCCGTGGCCTGGCAGGACTTCCTCCCCTCGCCAGATTCTGTCACACGCCGCCAGAAGAACCTAGATAAAACCCACCACATCCCGCCAGAGGATGCCAAGCTTCGCGAGACCTCACCAGACCACGCGGGACCCTCCGTCCGTACCCCTGATTCCCCGTGGCCAGCGCGGACACACACAATAGCCCCACATAAAACAATAAAGCCATAAAAGCTGAACCGTCTTCTAGAATGGTAAACGAAGAGAATGTCTTTAGGTGGAGTAGCTGTGTGTTTTAGGAAATTGAGTGGTGACTTGACGCCCCTGGGAGGAGCAATTACCAGGGTAAAAGCTAAGGTTCACGCTATTGTTATTCTCTTATTTTTTTTCTGTTTTAGCGTAGTTTCTTTCCCGTGACTTATTACTTTTATTGGTATATATGTGTTGCACTAAACAGGTGTGTTTCATTCTGCACAAAGACTACTGTGGGCTCGAGGCTCCGTCCAATAATAGCTAAACAGATACGCAGCTCCTGCAGAGTTTTGTGTCGAGAAGACGTCTCCTCTCGACACCTACCTGGAGGATAGCTGCTTGAAGAAAAAAAATGGAGAAATGAGAATGAGAAAGAAAAAGAGAAAAAGAAAATAGTACCATCTGTTTTATTACTCACATAAATGCTTTATCTCTTCCAAGACAACAGAGTAAATCAAGAAAAATATAAACAACTGTTCATCTGAACCACTGGGAGCGTTTGAAGTTTCTTCAACTGTACTCTTTGGAACATAGGCGAGAAAGATACATCCAGATTTTTCACCTTGATTGGTTCCAAACCTACACACTGAAATAACTCCATACAAAAGCAAGAGCCTTAACATAGCGTGCACAATACCTCCAATGAGGTATTGTGCACTCTTATTAATAAAGGTAAGGGGCCCAAGACTTTTCAATATGCTACTTTCGTGTTGTTTACAACATGTGTGAGCGTGTTAGATGGGAGTGAATGGAGACGAATGGTTTTTTGGGACCTGACGAGCTGTTGGAGTGTGAGCAGGGTAACATTTTGTGAAGGGATTCAGGGAAACCAGTTAATTGATTTAGTTGGACTTGAGTCCTGGAAATGGGAAGTACAATGCCTGCACTTTCGTGTTGTTTACAACACGAAATAATGCTTAAATAATTTCTCTGGTCTTATTAACATACGCAACACACCTGTGGTGTGTTGCGTATGTTAGACTGCGTGCAGCTGGAACCAACAGCCTGGTCGATGACGCAAACGATTACGCTCAGCCTACAGGAATGAGTGGATTTCATTATTTATATTATGCATGAAGAGATAGATAGATAGATAGATAGATAGATAGATAGATAGATAGATAGAGAGAGAGAGAGAGAGAGAGAGAGAGAGAGAGAGAGAGAGAGAGAGAGAGTGAACTTGCATGTACTCACCTAACTGTGGCTGCAGGGGTCGAGACTCAGCTCCTGTGTTAGTTACCATTTTGTCCTAGGCACATGTCGATTAGACACTAGGCCTGTTGTATGTGTGTGTGTGAGTGTATGTGTGTGTGTGTGTGTAAGGAAACACTTCGAAATGTTTCCGCCCCTGTGTGTGTGTGTGTATGTGTGTGTGTGTGTGTGTGTGTGTGTGTGTTGTATGTGTGTGTGTGTGTACTCACCTAATTGTGGTTGCAGGGGTCGAGACTCAGCTCCTGGTGTGTGTATGTGTGTGTGTGTGTGTGTGTGTGTGTGTGTGTGTGTGTGATGTGTGTGTGTGTGTGTGTGTGTGTGTGTGTGTGTGTGTGTGTGTGTGTATGTGTGTGTGTGTGTGTGTGTGTGTGTGTGTGTGTGTGTGTGTGTGTGTGTGTGTGTGTGTGTGTACCAGCTGTCTTCCCGGTTTAGCACTGTGAAAATTTATGCTTAATTTTCACTTTATTCACAGGGAAGCACTAAACCTGTAAGGGGGTCATATAGCGCCTGCTTAATGAAAGACATTCAGGTTTGTTCGAAGGAAAAGAATATTCAATCTCATTCCTTGGATCAAGAGTCCTTAACCCGGCATCAAAGCACTTCTTCCGGGGGATTTAACAGTACAATAAATCCGGAAAAATCGGTCTAAATTAACGAAATAAATATTACTGATGTTAAATAATACTTAAATAATTTCACTGAAATGAGGTCATTTCAGTAGGTTTAAGCTAAATTAGACGAGGTTAATTACGCAGGGTTAAATTACATGTTTTCAGTTGGTTTTAATACAAATTGCGTTTTTTTATCATTTTAATTACAAAAGTGAGTTTGAGCATGAGAGAAAAATGGTCGAATTGCTATTGTTTTTAAGATAGTTTTACCTAATTGACAGATTCTGTTTCATGTGTGAGCGTGTTACATAGGAGTGAATGGAGACGAATGGTTTTTTGGGACATGACGAGCTGTTGGAGTGTGAGCAGGGTAACATTTTGTGAAGGGATTCAGGGAAACCAGTTAATTGATTTAGTTGGACTTGAGTCCTGGAAATGGGAAGTACAATGCCTGCACTTTAAAGGAGGGGTCTGAGATAGTGACAACTGGGAGGGACTTATTCTCAGCTGTCGTATCTGAGCGCCTCTGTAAAGACAGTGATTGTGTGAGTGAGGTGAAAGTGTTGAATGATGATGAAAGTATTTTCTTTTTGGGGATTTCTTTCTTTTTGGGTCACCCTGCCTCGGTGGGAGACGGCCGACTTGTTGGAAAAAAAAAAATATATATATATACACGTTATCTCTCAGTATACAGCAGGATTGGAACCTGTACATTCTACATCAAAGTAAGCAGTACTTTGATACAGAGTGCAGGTTCGAATCCTGCTGTGGACTGAGAGAGAATCTTTGTAAACAATTTCACCCGTTTGCGAATTAAGTATATATGGGAGGGCGTATTTAAGAAAGTGAATATTTTTCCATATATGTTAGCGGGGATGTCAGCAGATGGTTCCATGGAAGGCTGGGCGAACCATAAAATAAACGAGGGGAAAAGGTAGGTGGTGAAAAGGCAGCTTTTGAAAAGAGGAAAAAAAATATACAAGAGCAAAGAATTACCGAAAGTTTTATATGGGTGCGAGACATGACCTTAAAACTTTGTAGGGAAGAGGAGGCTGGAGGCAGTTTTTATATTACTTTATATTTTATTATATTATATATAGAGTCTTGGAGGTTGGTGTGTTAGAGTTTGTAGAGCAGTCTCAGGTTCAGGAGATGTAGATGTAATATGCATTTGGTTTTCCAGATGGGGCAATGCTATTGAAGTTGCCTTGTATGAGCTAGAGACGGTAAAGTAAGGAAGGAGAAAGAAAGTAAAAGAGGGAAGGAGAAAGAAATGGAGAATAGAGGGAAGGAAGGAAGGGTGGAAGGAGTCAGACATATTTTAGCGGGTTCAGGGGAAGAAGGGAAAGGAAGGATAGACGGGGAGTAAGAATAAGGCTATCTGGTCCTAGTCAGATATGTTAACACAAGCCTCACCGTCCCCGGGGTGGCGGCCATGGCTGGACCCATTGTTTGTTTCGCCGAGTTTGCCGAGGGTTTTAATGATGGGCTTTGTGTGCAGGAGTGTATTTACGGCCGCTTGTTGTGGTGTGCTGTCCTCGCGAGACCGGCTGGACGCAGGTGACGCCTGGACACGCACCTTGTCAGAGACACAGCTGATAAATGGCCGCGCGAGGCCCACCCCCCTCACTCGCCCTCAACACTTCCTCAGCTCCCTTGGGTAAGTCTGCCCCTGAAAGTTGTTTGTCTCGCTATTAGCGGACAGAGGATCGAGCTACCCCAATAATCTTCACGCTGAGAAATCCACACGGGTTTGGCGCCTCATGTAAATGAAGTAATTTCATTGTACAGTAATTTTCTCAGCTCAATCTGTAGAAAAAAAATGGCTCTTGCATTGGGGATTTTAGTCAGTGTTTATTGATTCCTTTCTTGCAGTTTTTTTTAACTTGTAAGTTCGTAGAATGTACCGTGTGTACGTGGTGAATTGTGTGCACTGACAAATGTACATATACGTGGCGAGTGAAAAGTTTACATATTTGTAGTGAGGGATCCATGTACACAAGCGTCGAGCAATATGTGGCAAATGTGATCCAGGAATTGTAGCTGGCACTATTCCAGTATCTTCATTTCACTGCTACACCTGCTTACCTCTGTATTTGACTGAAGAAGCTTACTGTGTAGACGAAACGTTTCAGCAATAAATATACCCAACTGTTGCACATGTGTCTTAATCAGCATATCCCTGGTGTCGTTAACGTTAACACTCTACACTCCAGGGAAGCACCTGTGTGTCACTCGGCCCAGTCCTTTACCAGGCCTCCCGGTAGATCAGGACCTGATCAACCAGGCTGTTACTGCTGGCCGCACATAGTCCAACGTACGAACCAATCTTTTTAACTGAAGCACTAACAACAAATCTACTGGTTATAATGATGACCATGATTTTTAAAGGGGTGGACTGGTAAGCCAGCGGAAGGCCTCGGTCAGACTACCAGAAGCTCCAGCTGCGGGTCATCATATGACTAAGACCCGAGTCAGAAAACATTTGTTTTGTTTCCTGACAAACCTTACCTAACCTAACCCAACAGAAGCACTCAAGGAGACTGATGTAAACAAGCAAATCTTGAAAACAGAGGCATATTTGAGCCGCATTTACATCGTCCATAAACTTCCTTAGGCGCTGAGACGAGGTAATTCAAGACAGTAAATACCTGATAGTCCTGGTATATTAGGTATATTTAAGGTATATCTTAGGTATATTAGTTATATTTAGGTACATTTTAGGTATATTTAGGTATATTTTAGTAATACCCAGATAACTGCCATTAACCAGGTGTCTGCCAGTACTCAGATGTGTGGTAGTGTCCATTCGTCTTCAAGGTCACTAGGTATACGACAACATTCAGATCGTCATTATCTGCATCAGTCATCACTGACAACTCTGATACCTGCGTCAGCTTCCCAAGTTGGATATGACGTGAGGTGACCTCCGAAATGGTAGTGCTATTGATGGATCGAAGATGTGTCGCTACTTGTGTGCCCACACCCACACGTTCACCCCCACAAGCCACACCCACACCCCATATCCACACGCCCAATCCCACACACCCACAGCGGCATTACATAATGAACTCCCATACACTTTACACAAAAAATAAATCAAATTGCACTGAAGACGCTGGTTGTACACCAGTTGTTCTTTATTCCCGAGAAGTTTCGTCTGCTCAGCAGGATTCATCAGTCGAAATACAGCGGTGACTTAAATAGTATTAGAGACAGAAAGTAAGTAGTGGAGAAGTAAATAAAAGGTGATCAGTCCCTCAGCTTTGACAAAGTAAGAGTCAGCATCGTACACTCTTTACTGGTTGTACTATCAGTTATTTTTGCCGTGATTTTCTTGTCTGTGATTCAGGCGCTGTGGTATGTCATGGGCGTAAGAAACCATCGGGAGAGGTGTGAGGGAGAGATGAGACAGCGTGGATGATAGGAAGGTTACGGTATGTAGATGGTGTCGTCACTCCGAAGGTGTTGATGGACAGTGGGACGTAGATGGTGTTAGGTGGGAGGTAGGGAGATAGCGAGCGAGGGAGGGAGGGAGGCTGGGATCAAGGGGATGGGAGGGAGGGAAGAGAGGGAGATGGAAGTGTCATGGAAGGAGTGAGGGATGGAAGATGTAAAGAAAGTAGGGATGCAGAAGTGAGGGAGATAAGGAGGATAGGATAAAAACGCAAATGGGGAGGGGCAAAATAAGGAAGGAAGGTGGCGGCAGAGGTGGGCGGAAGGGTGCAGGAATTGTTAGGGGGAAATGGTGAAGGATGGAATAACAAAGTAAAAGAAAGGAAGGGAGGCAGGTAAGAAGAGAATAGAGAGATAGAAAAAGAGGGGAGAGAGAAATTATTTTAGTGACTCGCCAGTCTTATCTCTCATCACAAGGGCAGGGTGGGGAGAAAATAACAGAATACATGTGTCTTGCTGTATAAAGCCAGCCAGAGCTAGATGCATTTCGATCCAAGAACGATAACCCCTTGTCTCATAATCCCAGTTCCCTCAACCTCAATGCACGCAAAAGGAATAGTGCAGGATGGTTACAAACTTTTAATGAAATATATATATATATATATATATATATATATATATATATATATATATATACTGGAGGAATTTTGCGGGCCCTAACCGCCAACTCAATGTTGATAAATGTTTCTATGGATCACTGGTTCATAATATCGGCTAGGGTATGAATGATAGGGACTGATTTTCTTCTTCGGGTCACTCACCTTTGTCTTCTTTATTGCAAATTTTTATTGCGTGTTGCGTGGTTCTGTAGGACAGATTTCTTTTTATCCTTTTATATTTCTGCAGATTTGTGGTCAAGACACGACTCTCAGTTTCATATTGTTTTCTGTTTTGAACACGCTTTTTCCATTTCCTCTTTTAGATGTATCTCTTTTTTTAAAGTATTTTTTGTATTCCACGCTTCCATCAATTTTTCTCCTAACTTTATTTATATTTTCAAGTTTCTATATTCTCTTTAATTATGCTTATATATATATATATATATATATATATATATATATATATATATATATATATATATATATATATATATATATATATATATATATATATATATATATATACATATTTAAAGCGTCTCTTAACCACTGTACATTCTATCTAATTCTTGAACAGTCGAAATCTGGAGAATTATGTTTAAAATTACCTTCAGTGCGTAATTTTACCCGAGTTTCTTAAGAACTGAAAAAATGTCAAACTTTTTATTCAAAAAAAAAAAAAAAATAGAAAAAATACAGACGTCAGTTACTTATGAAAATTTTAAATGACTATCATTTTCTACATTTATCATAATTAAAAAAAAATTAAATGAATAAAAGTCCAAACAAAGACGTATGGACAGTAAAAAATATATAGACACATGACCTCTCCGCCGAGGTGGTGACTTCCCATAGTTCCCGGTGAAAGGCGACGCGATGGTAAGTTTGGCTACTGTTTGTCGGGTTGTTCTCCGGCGCGGCGCTCTCAATAGCCCCAACGCCTCGCCAAAGCCATGTTCTGAATAGGTCAAACACGTCGCCGATCTGATAGTGTGGAGAACCTGACACCATCCAGGTGCCCAGCACGGCTTTATAAAGAGGTGCAGCTGATAGGCGACACATTCTTATTTTTTTCTGGTACAGATATGGGCAGCGGCGGGTTGTAGCACTTGGGGAACCTGAGTGAAATCTGATATCGCTTAGAGACGCTATTGCCATTACTGTGATAACTTCAGTGCCATATCTAGCTTGCCTTTCAGCAGTTTCGCCTTGAACAAAAATAGATACATAAAAAAAACCGCAAGTGATTGTACAGTGACTGCACAAAGAAAAGAGATAAAATTCCATCGAGAGAGAATCCAGAGGAAATGCCAAGAGAGAACCTTCCCTTCCCGGAGCGCTACTAATCACCCCCCTAACATAAAAGCTCTTCTCAAAGGGCATCAACAACATACAGTGTGTAGAGGCGTTGGAGCAGACCTCCTCGACACAGTAATGAGCGTGAAACTCGCTCGTCTGGGATAATCCTCCTTCGTGAACGGCGTGAAAGTTCGCACGTTCAGAGGCCCCAAAGAAACGTAAGAGGCGGAGGGAGGGAGAGATAGAGAAATAAAGGAGATAAAGAGACAGAAGAGGAACCTCTTTCCCCAGCCCCTTCTGTACTGCTCAACTGGAGTTATTGAGAAAAGGGTGACGATGGGGAGGACTCAAGGAGGATTATAAGCTAAAATGGAATTTAAAAAGAAGGGCTTTATGAAGACGTGAATGAAAGTGTCCAAATTGTTTGTGTTTGTGAAGTTTTGAAAGGGTTGTTTTTTTGTGTGTGTGTGTACTCACCTATATGTGGTTACAGGGGTCGATTCACAGCTCCTGTGTGTGTGTATGTGCGTGTGAGAGAGAGAAAGAGAGAGACAGAGACAGACAGAGACAGAGAGAGACAGACAGATAGAGGGAGCTTTTTTAATAAGCTGGTGTAGGTAACGGCTCTTAACCTGCAAATAAATTTAGAAACCTTAACCTAACCTTGTAAAACCCTATGTAAGAGAGAGAGATTCTTCAGATTTTACCGACGAAGCTGCTAGTTTATTGTGTATCCCATATCCATCCTGTGGGAGGTAGCGCAAGAACAGCACATGGATAGACAAAAGGCCTAGGAACTAGGAACTGGGGTTTAAATATAAGTACAGTAGATCCTCGAATAACGTCGTTTCGTTATAACGTTGATGAGTAAAATAATCGAATGAATACAAATTACTGTAAAATAAAAGTTTGTGAAGTATACGATAATCACACAAATGCACGACAATAAACGATGCGGTACGAAACGCTCAGCGAGCCTGCAATATTTGTTGAACTGTCTGGTGGTAGGCGGTGTTCCTTGCAATTCTCGCTTTGCAAACATTTATTCCTTGATTTAGCCCTTTTGCAATGAGTGCTAAAGGTGCACTGTGTACCCATGATGTGAAAGTGTGATATTAGAAACAAAACAAATTTTTTTAAGACGTTTGGCGATGAACAGCGAGGTGTGGATATTGGAAGAGCTCTTGGTTTCGTTATACGTAGTTTCGCTTAAAGTCGCAGTTTTCGAGAACCTGCCGACGAAGTTAGGCGAGGACTTACTGTACTGTAGTTCCTGGTGATGAAGAGAAGTGGGAGGAAAAAGTTTCAATCGTTTTGTAAGCATTTTTGTGCAACATTATATATATATATATATATATATATATATATATATATATATATATATATATATATATATATATATATATATATATGTCGTGCCGATTAGGTAAAACTTGCTATTTTGGCTTAAATAGCAACGCTCACCTTGCCATATAAGACAAGTGAAAATTTGTGTATGCAATAATTTCGCCAAAATCATTCTGAACATAACGAAAAAAATATATTTCATTGTGTTTGTTTATTATTAAATTAATGTTAACGTATCTAAAATATATTTAGTTGTGTTAGGCTAAATTAAATTGCGCTTGTTGTAATAAGGTTAGGTAGGTTTTCAAAGTTTCTCTTGGTACAAAATTATAAATTCTTACATTAACATAAATGAAAAAAATATATCTTTAAATGTATAAGAGAATTTTTTAGAATGGACTTAATTTTAGATGAGTTCTTGCTAATTGACCAGTTTTACCTAAACGGCACGACATATATATATATAGTATACGTATTATTGTAACCACGAACGAGTGGTATTGATCAATAACAACACTGCACTAGCCAAGGACTCAAACCCATGTTGTACTGACCCGCCTCATGGTGAGCCAGAACTACATGGGTGGTCATGTGATTTAAGGCGTCATGTAGTTCTGGCTCACCATGAGGCGGGCCAGTACAACAAGGGTTCGAGTCCTTGGCTAGTGCAGTGTTGTTATATTGTATACGTATATATTATCGTATACTTCACGAACTTTTATTTTACAGTAATTTGTATTCATTCGATTATTTTACTCATCAACGTTATAACGAAACGACGTTATTCTAGGATCTATTGTACTTATATTGAAACCCCAGTTCCTAGTTCCTAGGCCTTTTGTCTATCTATATGCTCTTCTTGCGCTACCTCCCACAGGATGGATATGGGATGTACAATAAACTAGCCGCTTCGTCGGTAAAATCTGAAGAATCTCTCTCTCTTATATAGGGTTTTACAAGGTTAGGTTAAGGTTTCTAAATTTTTTTGCAGGTTAAGAGCCGTTACATACATCAGCTTATTAAAAAAGCACTCTCTATCTATCTGTCTGTCTCTATGTGTCTGTGTCTGTCTGTCTGTCTGTCTCTTTATGTCTGTCTCTGTCTCTGTCTGTCTGTCTGTCTGTCTGTCTCTCTCTCTCTCTCTCTCTCTCTCTCTCTCTCTCTCTCTCTCTCTCTCTTTTCTGCCCCCTGAGTCAGTAATACTTCATGTAATTATTTCCGACCTGTGATCCTGGACTCAGGGAATACAGATGGGCTGTTGAAGCTTCAATTGAATCCTAACTAGGCTCGTTGCAGAGGCTTCTGTTGTGCGAAGGCTTCCTTCTGCTCACCTTTTGGCCGCTGCAGCAGGCAGCTGAGGGATACTTCAGATGGGGGAAACATCAGGGAAGAGAAAAGTTAGGTATTATTTTTTTGTAATGGACTGAAAAAAAAATTACTGGCTGGCGAAACATCTACACAGTAAAGATAACCAAGTGCTGTACATGTCTTACCAACTTATCGTTTTTTTAAATCATTAATATAGTATACCCATTTACTTATTTTCTCCCAATCGTTATTTTCACTGGAAAGATCCCGAGTAGCCTAACTGGTCAGAGATCGTGCCGCGATTAGTGGACGGAGGATCGAGCCTTCACCATTCACTACGCTGAATGATCCACATAAGTATAGCGCTTCATGAAATACAGTAGAATTTGAATGAAATCTTTCTCATTTTTGTATTTCGTTAAGCTGTAAATATTTCTTCTATGTATCTAGTGTGTTTTCAGGACTTTTATATAAAACTTTAAGAACGGTTGAACGTCTGTTAATTTTAATCCCCAGGTAATTCAACCCTTGGAGTAAAAGACGTCTTTATTAATATGTCAAGTTAAGACTGTTATGGTTGTTTTTCTAATGCCGACGAAGGCCGTCTCTAGTATCGAATAACACAGAAACCTCCCCGTTAAAGCTGCTTTCTGCTTATTTACCATCAAGTATTTTGACATGTCAGTTCACTAACATCTGCCAATACTTTCCCCTTGATGCCTCCTATTCCATCCCCCCCAACTCCCCGTCCCAGCATTCCGACCTCTGTCCGTCTGACCGTAAAGGCACCTGATCGCCTTAAATCCGAGTCCGTTCCTCACGCTGCCAAAGGGTACCTCCGAGCCTGTTTAGATTTCCTTTTTACCTGTCAATCCACAGTCTGAATCCCCAGTGTTTACACTGAGGCTGCGGGCTGGGGGTGGTTGATCCTGCTTCTCAATACGCCAGAGATTCCTCACTCTCCACAGGAAGGCTACGCATTCTCCGCATGAAGGTTCCTCACTCTTCCATTTGCAGGATTTCTCGCTCCTCCACCTACGGGTTCTTCACTCTCCCACGTACAAGATCCTCATTCATGCACGTGTAATTTTCTCACTTCCCCACCTGCAAGATCCTAACTTTTTATCCTGCACGTTTCCCTGTTTGTAGGTTCCTCCGTCGAATAAACAATATCAGAGCATTAATACCTCACTCCGTCGAATAAACAATATCAGAGCATTAATACCTCACTCCGTCGAATAAACAATATCAGAACATTAATACCTCACTCCGTCGAATAAACAATATCAGAGCATTAATACCTCACTCCGTCGAATAAACAATATCAGAGCATTGATTATAGGCTGAATAAACGAACTATCTCAGCAGGAAGGGTATGAAGCGAAGTCCTCAGCGGAAATAAAGGAGCAGTTCGTGGGAATAAATTAGTCAACCCTGTAAATGAATAAAGTCTTCAATGGAAATAAAGCGAGATAATGGTAAAGGTCGTTAACCGAGTATGAAAAGTCAGAAATTTCGCAGATTGTAATGAGTGAAAACTTAGCTATTATTAACACTGAATCTGATGAATGTCTCGACCAGATATTTTCTGCTGGATTGTAAAACTGGAGGACTAACACCTTACCTGGTCAATTTTGGGCCTTTTGGGCCAAAAATAGCTTAGAGCTGCTCAGTGTATATATTATCTATGTCTGGATAATATATACCAACCAGGGATCAAAACTGACTGGATCCCATTCCATAGGCAGTGTGATTAAGGGTTTAGTGCTTCCCCATGAACATAATAATTCCGGTGGGTGATTAGACTGAATGCAGTGTGTTGGATATCCCCTCAATGTAGACAGAAAGCAAATGACAATTTAAAGTGTGTGCTTTAAGTGTGTGCGGAGAGCAGGACACACACACTCTCCGTCACCGTAACTAATAATGCACCAAAGATATAGAACATAGAATTTTTAATCGTAACATTTCCGACCGATATCCTCATGCTATAAATAAAGTTCTCAACGTTTAAAAAAAAAAATAAACATATCCATGATTTTCTGCAGTTAGATAAGGATAATTTGTAATGCTGGTGATACTTGAATTTGAAAATGCCAGGGATGGAATTGACATCATCAATGGCGTATCTGTTCTCTGGAGAGATATGCGCTCACTTGATGGTGTTACGGCAACTCACAGGATGTAGTGGCGCTGCCCAATTGTCTCGCCACTCAGACAAGAATCTAGATCTTCCGCCTACAGGCTGATCCTCCTCCTCTCCACGATGTTTTTTAATATAACTTTCACTACTTCCAGTTATGTTGCAGAGGTATACCATATGGTGGTCTAGCGTGATTGTTCATGCTGTAAGACGCTTTGTTTACTCCTGAGCGAGGGCATGTCATTCCTTTACCTTTCGTTCGTTCTACCGCTTCCATCTCTTCTTTTCCTCCTCCTCCTCTTCTTAATTCTCTTCGCTGTCCTCCTTTCCTCTTAATCCTCCTCTTCTCCAACGCTCCTCTCCCATCCCCGCCATCCCTTCCCCTTCATTCTCTTGCCAGGGGTGTGGACCACTCAGCGGTGTTGTCACAGAGAAGTGGGTTCACGTGCTGTTCTCGATGCGGTTCAATCCTAGTTTGTTATGACAAGCTGTAATTTTTTGAAGAGCCTCCCTCAGGTCTGCCCTTTCTCACGAGACTCACTCTTAAATCCCTTCCCTCCCCTCCTTTGAACTCTATATATCCCTGCACATTTTGGCCATACAAAGTTCTTCCTTCACTACTGCCGCTTATATCCTCTACACAACGGGGTTCCCACAAAGTTTTCTCAAACTGTATTTCAGGTAATATGATATTATAATACTAATACATGATATATATATATATATATATATATATATATATATATATATATATATATATATATATATATATATATATATATATATATATATATATATATATATATTATTTTTTTTTTTTTTTTCAACAAGTCGGCCGTCTCCCACCGAGGCAGGGTGACCCAAAAAAAGAAAAAACCCCAAAAGAAAAAACTTTCATCATCATTCAACACTTTCACCACACTCATACATAATCACTGTCTTTGCAGAGGAGCTTATATATATATATATATATATATATATATATATATATATATGTCGAATAGGCAAAACGTGAGATTTTGGCTTAAATGACAATGCTCTTCTTGCCGAATAAGGCAAGAGAAAATTTGTGTATGCAATAATTTTGCAAAAATCATTCTGAACCTAACGAAAAAAAAATCATTGTGTTTGTTTATTAAATTATTGTAAATTTATCTAAAATATATTTAGTTGGTTTAGACTAAATTAAATTGCGCTTGTTATGATAAGGTTAGGTAAGTTTTTCCAAGGTGCGTAGGCTCGTATCTCTTTCGGCCTGAGATTAGTGTTTGTGAATATTTCGCCTGTTCTGCGAATTCTAAACATTGTAAAAATCTATCGTCGGTCGATGCATGCAGGGGATGAGATGAAAAGCTGAAAGCCACCTGCCTGAAAGCTGGCTGCCTTGGACCAAAACGTCTAGCGTTAGTTGGGCGCCAAGGTATTAGACCAGTGTGGCACGGTGGTAGAGAACTGCGTACCTTGTTCCAAGGTGCGTAGGTTCGAAATCTCCCTTGACCCCGAGATTAGTGTTTTTAAAATATATATATATATATATATATATATATATATATATATATATATATATATATATACTGAGGGCCGGGGATCGATCCCCCGGGACGGGTGGAAACATTAGGACATGTTTTCTTAAGGTACCTGCTGCCCATGTTCACCTAACAGTAAAATAAAGGGACCTGGGGGGTTATCGACTGGTATGGATCGCATCCTGAGATAAAACTTTTCCCCGAAACGCTCTGCATAACAAAAAGGGGGTTTCTGTATAGTAATATGTCATTGATGTCAGCTAGGCGTGTATACCTTGTACTTGTACTTGTAAAAAAAAGATTATTATTATTATTATTATATACCAGATCAATTCAGCCCTTAAAGAATCATTGCTCAAACAACACTCTTCAGGTAGTGGCACTTTGACAGTTCTCTAACTACAGGTGATGTCCACTTGGTCGGTGGATACATTGAATACAAAGTAGTACTTGTACTAACGCATTACTGGTAGTTGTGGACCATGCCTTCCCCCCACCTTTATCTCTCATATCCCTCCCCGTCTATTCCTCAAATGCACCATGTTTTCGTTCCCCCACCTGCAGATAGCCTCGGTATGGACTGTAGAGTCATTTGCAGTAAGCGTTTCCTAGGCACTCTGTCCCCGGGGGCTTTCTCGTTGGTGACAGCACCCCGGTGGC
>WNWK01024649.1:0-29463 GCA_009830355.1 Cherax destructor
GGACTTAAGTCACCATTAATGTGGGGACTGCTGGGGAAAACCAATATCTCTATTATTACTGTGTTTGTTTGGGCGAGACAGTGTACTCACCCAAAACCCCCTTTCCTACAACCGACCTGACCTCTATGTTGGTTCAGGGCCTCTTGGGTCTTGTATTTTTAATCATATGGTTTAGGGGTTTATTTCCCTTTTGTATCTTATTCCTTTTTTCCTTACCGTTATGAAGAAGTATTTCTTAATTATCCTGTGGCTCATCTAAAATTTTCAGTTTCAGTTTCTCCATAAATTTCCGTTCCTTCCATATTTTTATTGGTCTAAGCATCCTGTGTATGACTCAAAATATTCTAAAACTCATGGTTATACCCTATCTTGGTTTATTTTTTTATATATTTTATTTCACCCCCTTTTACTGTTTTTTTCCCACTGGGGATCTTCCTCATTTCCCCGAAAGCCTAAGTGTTTATCTCTTGACTTTACCTAAATTTATGTATATGCTAGAAAAAGTGTTCGTTCCACACTGACGTTTTTTTGTTAGTTTTAATGAATGAATGTGTTTATTTTTTCCACCCTTTAAAACCCGTTCCCCGATGTAGTGGTTGATTCCTGAAGTGAGACGTTGCCGATGTAGTGGTTGATTTTACCTGAAGTGGGGTTGCCGATGTAGTGGTTGATGTACCTGAAGTGGGGCTGCCGATGTAGTTTTTGATGTACCTGAAGTGAGACGTTCCCCGTGTAGTGGTTGATGTACCTGAAAATTCCGAGGATTTGGGCCCAAATAATGGTGGTTTGATTTTCCCCCTGAAGTGAGGGCCCTTTGGGGGGCCCAAATAAACCCAGTGGGTTGATGTACCTGAAGTGAGGGGGAGGGTTTTTATTTTGGTAAATTAAATTAAAACCCCCTAGGTCCTTTATCTTATCTGGTGTTTATTTTTGTTTTTTTCCCAAACGTCTATATTTCGGGCCCCATTTTTTCCCCTTTCCCCCATTTTCATTATTTATTTTTTTTTATTGTTAAACCCCAATTACCCCACTTAATGGTCCCCTTGCAGCTTATCTATGATTTATGGTAATCTATATCCTAGTTACATGTCATTCATAGCTATCGCTAATTTCTGCCCCAAATTGAAGTTTTTTAAATTTATCATATAAAGTATTTTCTCCTGATACTTATATTTGGGGTACCCGGGTCTGCCCCCAACCGTGGGTGGGGGTCTGATACTTATACTTGGAGTACCCAGGCCCTGATACTTCACCCCTCACTGCCCTGAAAAAGGGGCGTTCTTCTCAAGTAGTCCTTGAGCTTCTCAAACACTTTTTTCCCAGAAAATTTGGTGGGGCCAATTACCCTTTCCTGGGCCCCCAGGGGGGCTGTGTAAAAGGGCCCTTAAGCCTCTTCTGGGGGGGTGTGTAAAAGGACCCTTTTTGGGGGCCAAACCCCCCTTTCTGGTGGGGGCTGTGTAAAAGGCCTTCCAGCACTCTTCTGGTGGGGGCTGTGTAAAAGGCCCTTTCCCAGCTTTTTTAACCCAAAAAAAAAACAGTCTCCCTATCCCTTTTTACCTTGCTTTGATCTCCAACCATCATGAAACTCTGGTGGGTTTTTGGGTAGATGAATGCGGTCATATCAGTATTTGTCGATATTATTTTACCATTAATATAAGGGAACCTGCAGATTTGAAAGGCGGGATTTCTTATTTTTAAATCGATGCATTTTTTCAAGAAAATTTTCCCTGATTTTCTTTCCATCACTTTGATTAGTATGCATGTCAGTAATAATGGTCTGTCATTTAATGACCCCTTGCCCAAAATTCCCTCCCAAGATACTGATGCTTTTTTGCTGTTTTCCAGCAACAGGAAATTTTTTTTATTATTATTATTAAAAATCGGCCGTTTCCCCCCAAAGGGGCGGGGGGCCCCGAAAAAAATTTTCCATCCCCATTCCCCATCCTGTCTTCCCCAGGGCAAAGCTCACACCCCAGCTAAAAAACCTTAACATTAACAACCCCCCTTTCCCGAGTCCCCGGCTTTGTTTTCCCCATCCCCGGGTTTCCCCCTTAAAACCATTTTCCTTAAAACCCTTCAAAAATGTTACCTTGCTTACACCCAACAGCACGTCAAGTCCTAAAAATTTTTTGTCTCCATTCGCCCCTATCTCCAACGCTCCCCCGCTTGCTGGAAGTCCAAGCCCCTCCCAAACCCCCTTAACCCCCTCCCCCCAAACCCTTTTTCCCGGGGCCCTACCCCGCCTTCCCCCCCTACATATTTATACACACTCAAGTCATTTTTTTTGCTCCACCCTTTCTTTTGCCCAAAACCATCTCAAAAACCCCCTCCTCAGCTCTTTTTTATAATATTTTTGGTAACCCCCAAAACTCCTCTAATCTCCAAACTAGGGATTCTCTCATTATATTCACACCACACATTGCCCTCAGACACGACATCCCCCTGCCCCCAGCCTTCTCCTTGTTGAAACATTCACAACCCATTCTCCATTCATAAAAAGTTTTTTTAAAATAATATCATCTTTTCCCTCTTTTTTTCGGTAAATTTTTCTGTCCCACAATCTCCCCCAGTGCAGCACTCCCCTTTTTCCCTCTTAATTCTATGATTTCACCTCACCCTTTCCCATGTCTCATCTGCTGACACATCCCCCCCAAAATATCTAAATTTTTAAGTAACCCCCCTCCATACTCTCCCCCCCAATCGATACCCAATCTTCAGTTACCCTAATTTTTGTTATCCTCATCATCTTACTCTTTTCCTAAATTCATTTTTTAATTTCCTTCTTTTACATACCCTAAAACTCATCCAAACCCCCTGCAACTTCTCTTCAGAATTTCCCAAAATCACAGTGTCACCCAGCAAAAACAACGGGAAACAACCCCCTTTGTTTTAAAGATTCTTTATTTTTTAAACCCCCCCTCTTGCCAACCCCCAAAGCATTCTTCCCCCCAAACTCCATCTATAAATATTTTAAAACAACCACGGTGACATAAATCCTGCCCAAGGGCCTATTTTTAACGGGGAAATAATCCCCCTCCCCTTTTTACACACCCAAACCCCTGGCCCCCATTTCCCTCGTAAAAACTTTTCCCCCCAAAAAACCTACCTCCTATTCCATACTTTTGCAACATCTCCCCCTTTGCCCCCCCCTATCCACCCCTATCATATCCCTTTTTCCAAATCCATAAATGCCAAAAACACCCTCTTTCCCCTTATCTAAATATTGTTCCCTTTCTTTTTCCTCCCAAAACACTTGGTCTACCCCCCCCCCCCTTCCAAAAACCTCCTTGTTCATCTGTATCCTGCTCTCCGTCTTATCCAATTCTTTCAATAATAACTCTCCATACATTGACCAGGTATACTCAACGGGCTTTTTCCCCTTTTAAAATTTTTTTACACGCCCCTTTTGTCCCCTTTGCCTTTATCAAAGGAACTATGCACCTCTCTCCCCAATCCCTGGTACCTTATCCTTTTCCCATTTTATTAAATAAAAACACTAACCACTCTAAAACAAACCCCACCTGTTTTTAACATTTCTTCTTTTTTTCCACCCAATCCCAGCTGTTTTTCCCCTTTCATTCTACCCACTGCCTCAATTTTTCCCCCCACACCCCACAACTGGTTTTTTCCTCACCCCCTATAAGATGTTAGTCGGGTAATCACCATTTAAAATTTTGAATGTTGTTCAAAAAAACCCGAATAAAAAAAAAAAGCTGGCAAAAGCATAAAGATGAAGAATATACGACATTAAAATTCACAATCAAAATTTGATATAAAAAGGAAAGGGGAAGAAGCAAAAAAAAAAAGGGAAATAAAAAAAAAATCATGAAAAAAAAAATGGGAAAGGGGGGTAGAAAATGAATAAGAAAAAAAAAATTAAAGTTGGATATCAATATTCACTGACAGACCTCCGATGCGGGGAGGCGGCCCAGCATTTTCTTTACTCATATAACTTTTCTCCACAAAAAAAATTTTTTTTCGAGCCGAGGTTCCTTTAAATTTTAATTGCCCTCCCCCCTCCTTCCCAAATTAAACGTTAGTTGGAACGTTGCTTGCTTCTCTCTCTTTTAAATCCCGAAATATTTTTTTTAAATATTGAATCATAATTGTCTCGGGTTTTGGCTCCAAAAATTTTGACTAACCCTATTGAAAGTGATGTTTCAACCTTTTGTCAGGCAAAAATAATTATTAGCTTTCTGCCATTTTTGTGTAAAATATATATATATGTGGGGGGAAAAAGGGGGGTTTTGTGAGGTAGTTTTAAAAAGCATACCAGACTTGTTTCACAGTCCCTGGCAGGACGGTAGTACCCCCCGGGGTGGATTTGTTCCTAAACCTACCTACATATATATATATTTTATATATATATATATATATATATTTTTATATATATATATATATATATATTTTATGTAGGAAATTTAAATTATATATATATATATTATATATATATATATATATATATATATATATATATATATATATATATATATATTAAAAATTTTTGGGGGGTATATATATATATATATATATATATATATATATATGTGGGGTAGTGGGGTTTTTAGACGGCAACCACCCAGGGGGGTACTACCGTCCTCCCCAGGTGACTGTAAAACAGAAACCTGAAACTTTTTTTACATGATGGTAGGATTGCTGGTTTTTTTTTCTGTCTCATAAACACGCTGGATAACAGTTATATCTGGCTACCATTACACTTTAGGTCACACTACACGGGCATGCACATGCATATTTTCATCACACTGGTTTTTTCTTTTTTTTCTTAATAGCTCTTGTTCTTTTTATTTTCTCTATTGTCCATGGTGAAGGGGAAAAGAATCTCCCTCCGTAAGCCATGCGTGTCGTATGAGGGGACTAAAATGCCGGGAGCAAGGGGAAATAACCCCTTCTCCCCGTCACATTTTCTAAAAAAAGAAGAAAAACTTTATAAAATGGGTTTTTTTGAATGTGCGTGGATGTAGTGCGGATGATAAAAGAGATAAATTTCTGATGTTTTTGAATGAAGAAGTTGGATTCCAGGCCCCAACAAAAAAAAGCTGAAAGGGGGGGGGGAATTTTAGTGGGAGAAATTGGGGGGGAAGTCAAATTTTCCCGAGAGGGTTAAAATTTAAGAAGGGGTTTGCAATAATGTTGAAGGATCAGTTATGGGAAATAGAAAAAGGGGGAAAATAAATGTGTAAATTCAAGGGGGTGGAAAAAGTGGGTCATAATAAAACGTGTATGCCCCAAGGGAAAAGAGGGTATGGGGGAAAAATTGTGGGGGATGTTGGGGAATGTTTTGGGGAAATTTTGAACCAAGTAAAAGTAATTTTGGTAGGGGACCAAATGCTAAAATGGGAAAAAAAGTAGAGAGGGGGTGGTGGTAATTTGGGGTGCCCGGGGGTAAAGGTTGGGCCCTTTGATTGAACTTTTTTTTTGAAAGGGTTTGGGTTTTAAAGGGAAACATATTTTAAAAAAAGAGAATAAATATACAAGAAAATGATGTGGGGGGTAATGAAGATTTGTTGGACTACTTTTCGGTAGATAAAAAACTGTTGGTGAATTCCAAAGGGTGTACATGTTTATAGAGGGGGCCGGGTATATCAGATCACTTTTTGGTTTAAACTACAGTGGGGGAAAAGGTAGATGGGATACAAAAGGGAAAAAAAGAAGCAGTAAGTAAAAGAGGTGAAGGTTTAAAAATAAAAGAAGGGAGTTAAGGGGAAGAAAATAAACAATTTTTGGAGGGATACATGGGCTAGTGAAATTTTAGGCAATGGGGTCGAAGATGTATGGGGAGATTTAAAAAAGTAGTGTTAGAGTGTTCAACAAGGGTTTTGGTTTAAAGGGGAGTGGGTGCGGGAGGGAAGAGCGATTGGTGGAAATGATGTAAAAAAAGAGTGTAAAGGGGGAAAAAATTGGGATATGGGGGTTTTACAAAATAGAAATGATGCAAAAGGGGAAAGTTTTGGGGGAAAAAAAAGGAGTTAAGAGAGTGGTGAAGCAATGTAAAAGAGCAAAAGAGAGAGTGGGTGAGATGTTATCAACAAATTTTGTTGGGAAAAAAAAGAAAAAATTTTTGGGGTGAGATTAATAAGTTGGGGAAACCTAGGGGGAAAAAATGGATTTTACAGTTAAAAATAGGAGAGAGTTATTAAATGGAAGTTAAAGGGATCGGGAAAATGGAGAAAATTTTGAGGAGTTGTTAAAGTTGATGAAGACAGGGAAACCGGGTTTCGTGTATAGGGCAAAGGGGGAATAGCATCTTGTGGGGGTGTGGAAGAGCCCCGTTGTGGTGTGGGGGAAGTTCGTGAGGGGGGTGGGTAGAATGAAAAGGGGGAATGCGGGTGGGATTTTGGGATAAAAATGAAATGTTAAAAGCAGGTGGAGATATAGTTTTGGGTGGTTGGTTTCTATTATTTAATAAATGTATGGAAGAGGGTAAGGGGGTTGGCAAAAGGGTGTTTGTTCCTTTGTATAAAGGCAAAAGGGGGCAAAAAGAGTCAAAAAAAATTTTGGGGGGAAAAAGTCTGTTGAGTGTCCTGGTAAAGTGTATGGTTTGGGGGGGTTTTTTAAAGAATTAAAGGGAAGACAGAAAAAAAAGGGTGGGTAATGAACAAGGGGGTAAAGGAAAGGTAGGGGGTGTGTGGGTGTTTACAGGAAACAAAAGGGGGAACAGTATTTGGATGGGAAAAGGTTTTTTTGGCATTTATGGATTTGGAAAAAAGGGGTAAAGATATTGTGGATGGGGTGCAATGTGGCAGGTTTGCAGGTGTATGGAATAGGGGGTGGTTACTGAAAACAGTGAAGAGTTTTTTTGGGGTAAATAAAAGGTAAAGGGTTGAGTGTGTAGGAGGGGGGGGACTATTTCCCAGTAAAAATGGGCCTTTGACCCCAAAGGGTGTGTGATGTCCCTGGTTTTTCGATATCGAGGGTCTTGGCAAGAGGTGTGGGGTTAAAAGATTAAGAATAAAAAAACAAATTGGGGGTTGTCACGTTGCTTTTTTCCCCATGACATTTTTTGGGGGAAAATTTTGAAAGAAGTTGCGAGGGGTTTGGGGGATGAATTCGGTAGGGTTGTAAAAAAAAAATTTAAAGGGGAATATAGGAAAAAGTAAAGGGGATGAGGATAAAAAAGATTAGGTGACGAAAGATTGGATATCAAATTGGGGGGAAGTAAGGAGGTAATGTATTCAGATTTTGGGGGTGGAACCATGTCAAGATGGGTCTATGAAGGGGGTGAATAAAAAATTTAAGGAAAAAGGGGGAGTGGGACTTCGGAGGGCTGTGGGGGCAAAAAAACTTTGTCCATGGAAGTAAAAAGGGGGGAAAGTATGGGGTATAATTTTCCAACACTCTTTTTGGGGGTGAAGCATGGGTTTTAAGAATGTTCCAAAGAGGGAAGGCTGGAGGCAGTGGAATGTCATGTCCAAACAATTTTGGTGGAAAAATAATGCAGAGGGGAAATTTGGAGTTTGGAAAAGGGGAGGTGCAGGATTACCAAAACTATTATCCCGAGTGCTGGGGAGGGGTTTTTGGTTTGGGTTTGGACCTTAGGAAAAATGGAACAAGGGGGGAATGACTTTGAGGGGTATAAATCTGTAGTGGAGGGGAAAGGGGAGGGTAAGGGGGGCGGCCTAGGGAAAAGGGTTTGGGGGGAGGGGAAAAAGATTTTTTTGTGCAGGGGGCTTCCCGCAAGCATGTGTGAGGATTTGTTAAAGGGGTGAATGGAGACAAATGGTTTTTTAAAACTTGACGTGCTGTTGGGGTGAGCAAAATAACATTTTGAAGGGTTCAGGGGAAAGGGAGGCCGGACGGGGTCCTGGAGATGGGGGGAAAGAAGTGTCTGCACTCTGAAGGAGGGGGGTTAATGTTGCAAATTTTTAACTGTGGGGGTAAAACCCCCCTCTGAAAAACAGTAATGAGTGAATGATGATGAAAGTTTTTTTTTTCGGGCCACCCTGCCTTGGTGGGAATCGGCCGATGTGTTTAAAAAAATAATATATATATATATATATATATATATATATATATATATATATATATATATATATATATATATATATATATATATTTAAAACTTATATAAAATATATTTAAATTGGTTAATTTAAAATTTAAAATTTCGCTTGTTATAATAAAAGGGTTTGGTAAATTTTTTTGGTTCTTTAGGTACAAAAAAATTATTTTCCTTTAAAATAAAAAAACAAAAAATATCTTTTAAAAGCATAAGAAAATTTTTTGAAAGGACTTAATATTATGGGTTTTTGCTAATTTCAGATTTCTTTTTCGGTACGACATATATTAAAATATAGATGGATAGATGATAAATAGATAGATAGAAAAAGATAGATAGATAGATAAAAAGAAAAGATAGAAATAATAATAATATATATATATATATATATATATATATTTTATATATATATATATATAAAAAAAGAGAGAGAGAGAGAGAGAGATATTAGATGGGTTAGAAAAGTACATTTCCACTAAGTTATCCCGTAGTGTGGTAATGGTTTTTGGGCACTCATGAATTAAAAAAAAAGCTACCCATTCCATCAAACCCCTTCCTCCCCCATTCCATTCCACCCCCATCCCCCATTGCCTCCACCCTCCCATTCCACCCCTTAAACCCCTTTCCTCCCCCCCCATTTCCCCCCACCCCAACCCCCCCACCCCATTCCACCCCACCCCATTACCCCCCACCCTTTCCACCCCCCTTCCTCCCCCCCCATTAACCCCCACCCTTTCCTCCCCACCCTATTTTTCCACCAACACTCCCTTCCTCCCCCTTCCGTAACCCCCCTCATTATCTCCCACCCCATTACCACCCCACCTCATTACCTCCCACCCCATTACCACCCCACACCTCATTACTTCCCAAAACCACCTTTCCACCCCCCCCTCATTACCTCCCCCACCCCCCTTACCACCTCCCCACCCCATTCCTCCCACCCCTACCCCCCCATTCCTTCCACCCCCTTTCCACCCAATAATTCCTCCCACCCCCCCTACCATCCCCCAAAACCCCCCTCCACCCCCTTACCTCCCCATCCCCCATTAACCCCCCTTTTCCCCTTTTGGGGGTTTCAGTTTATCTACTCTCTGAGCCCCTCAATTATACCCCAAACCACCCCCAAAATTTAACCCCCCCATTTCCCCCCCCATTACCCCCCACACCCCAAACCCTCCCCTCCCTTTCCACCCATAATCTCCAACCACACCCCCTTTCCCCACCAATCACCCCACACCCCACCCTTATATCACCACCCACCTACACATACACTCCCCTCCCCACTAACCATTCACCCTCAACCTCACAAAATTCCCCCCCAACCCCCCACCATCACTGGCCCCCCACCCCATGGCATTACACAACAGAGACGCCCAAACCAAAACCACGCCCCCCCATACGCATGCAAAGTGACAATCGTGAGAGAGGGGAAAAACCCACTCTCGTGGGGACAACCACGGCAGTTGTCGTCCCGTGACGCGTGATAAATAACCTACGCAAAAATGGGATTTCTTCTAAAAAACGGTTTTAAACCAAAAAGCTATGTTATGCTGACCAGCAATTATTTACTCGTTACTGCAAAATTACGTTGCGGAAAATTGATCCTTTGTCAATAAGGAAGAGACCTTGGGGGACGCCCGGAAACCTGAAAATTCCGGGGGGGAAATTGAATGGTGGGTGTGCACAGGCGGGATTTTTTTTTGTTTTTTAAATGAATACATTGGAGTGTTTCTGCTACCCCAATTTTGAGAGATACACAGTGGGAATAAAAGCTAATGTGTTTCCCCTGTCATATTCCATCCGCAGGATGGTGCTCATACAGTGTTAGACGGTGAGTTGAAGGGGGGGGTGGTTGGGAGGGTGGGGTTTAAAGGGGTTGAAGCAGGGTGTGGAGGTTGAAAAGGGGAGTTGAAGCAGGGTGTGGAATTTGGGCGGGGAGGGTTTAAGCAGGGGTGTGGAGGGGAGGGGCATTTAGGTTGAAGCAGGGTGTGGGGGTTAGACGGGAGTTGGGCAAGTGTGGAGGTTAACGGGGAGTTGGCAGGGTGTGGAGGGGGGGGGGGGGAAGGGGCGGGGAGTTGAAGGACTGGGATGGAGGTCCTTCGGTTGATGGGCTGAGATGGGAAATAGTGGGGAATAGTGATCATTTAGGTAACAGTTGGGGGGAAAAAAATTCGGTGGTGGTCCAAAAGTTAACATTATAAATTTTGGGGGAAGGTAATTATGGTGGTTTTTCGGGAGAGAAGTTATAGTAGTAATTTGATTTTGGAAGATATAAAAAGATTATGAAAGTGGCAGAGGTTAAAGTGGCTTCGATAGAAGTGGAATTTTTGATGGGCGGGAATGTTGGTGATTTTGAGGGGGGTCAATGGGGGTTTTGTGGCGGTGGGGTTGAATATCAGTGTGATGAATAAAAAAATTTGGTTGGGGGGTGATGATTAAGGTGGTTGTACTGCTTGGGGGGTTTTTGGTGGTTTTGGGGGTAACAGCAGTGGTTTAAATTTGTTTAGTGGTAATGGGTTTTGGTAATTTTTGGTTTTTTGTCAATAATGGCAGTGATTTGTGTGTGGATAAAGACCTTTTGTACGGTTTAAAGGGGATTTATTGGGGAAAAAAATTTTGCCCACTAGGGCTTCCCCATCCCCTCGTGCCGAAACGTTTCCCTTTAAAAATTTTTAACTGTTAAAAACGGCTTTTCCCCATCTTTCGGGACCACCACACCATTTTGTCGTAATTTGGGCTTTAAGTAGTGGTGGCTTGGTGGTGGTTAGGTGGTGGCTTGGGTTGGGGGTTGGGGGGATCTAGACGGTGGGGGGGCGGGGAAGGGAAGGGGTGGTGGTAGTGGGTTAAAACCCCCTATTTTTTTTTCTTACCTAAATTTATTTTAATTTGGGGGCCTCGCCCCGTTAGTCTCCCACGTGCTTTTCCCTTTGCAGTCACCTTACTGCTTCAGAATGCCTATCTGACCTAGTCTTCCCCACTGCTGTGTTCCGCATATCTTATTTTTTCCCGGGTGTTCTGGCACTGAAAGGCGGATTTTCCTACAATTTGGGCCAAACCCCCTTTCAACTCTTAGGCATGACCTACTTCCACTAGTGGGTCCCCCCCTTATGACGTGACTTCAACTGCTTTTATCTTACTGCTTTTTTAGAGTCATCGGACTGGTACTGAGCACCAGCTTTAAATTTAGGGGTAATTCCCTATCTTCTAAAACATATGTTTCTGTCATCACTTCATTCTTTACTATGTTCCAAATTTTCCCTTTTTTTACACAACCTTCTAAACTCGTTCACTAAATTATACTACTTCTCTTTAAAAACTCCCGAAATAATGCATTATCGGGAAACGTGCAGCCCCTTTTTCCCGGTATTCTCTTTTTTACAACCCCAAACAATGAAAAACATCCCTGTCAAAGGCCCCCTTTACTGGAAAATAAATACCCTTTTTTCCCCTTTTTTCCAGCCTCACTAGCCCCATATTTTTTTTACTTCTTTCGTAACCTACCCCTATTCCAAAATTCAACATCTGTCCCCTCATCCCCCCTCCACTGTTTATGGCTTTTGTAAACCCCTAATACAACAAACAGTTTCTCATCCTTATCTAAATATTGTTCAATAATATAGTTAATTATAAATATTTATCTGCATCCCCCACCCTTCCCAATTTCCCTTTTATCTCTTTTCTTTTTTCCCTTTCCCCCAACTCCTTCAATAAAAACTTTTCCCTAAATTTTTCGGTATGCTCATTCCCCAAAAGTTTTTACTTTTCCTTGTATTATATTTCCTTATACAAGGAAATTTTGCATGCTTTAAGACAAACCTTGGTCGTTATCTTTTTCATTCATATATTGAACAAATTAACATTCCTGTTTTACCCCCCTACTTTTTATTTTTTTGAATCCCCTCTATCAGCTTTCCCCCAATTCATTCTCCCCATTGCTTCAAGACCTTTTTTCACATTTGCATCTGATTCTTCATTCCCTACTAGATAACATTCCTTCCTGCCCAGGCATGATATCCCTTCCACTCTTTCAACATCAACTTCTACCTCCTCAGTATTCTCCCCTTTTTTATCCTCTCCCCCCCCCGTCTTCTTTACTCTTTCATTTTTGTTGGGGGCCCGTTTCCCCGGCTTTCTTCTTTAAATTTAATTTTCTAAAAGTTGTTTCAATTTTCAGAAAATTTTCAGATAAAACTCACCCCTCTCTTTAGCTCTGTTTTTACTCCCCCACCATTCGTTGTACCTTCGTTTTCTCTCCCATATTCATGCTTTCGTACATCATTTATCATTAAAAAAAAATTTTCTCTCCCCTAATTTTTCATTTTCACCTTTAACAAAGGGTTTCCCCAATCATTCCTGTTCTATAATAGTGTGTGTGGGCCAATAGTTCAGTGATCAGAACAGTTAATTCAGTGGAAAAAAGTCACTCTGAAAATTTTTTTTTGGGGGTTATTTTAAAGAAATTTTTAAATATTTTATTTTTACGATAATTTTTTAACTGTATTTATGGCATGTCTTTAAACTTTTTCATTTAAACCTACAATAGGGAGTGGAACAGTCTTAGGTGGGGAGGGGGAAAAAAAAAAATTCTCTACTTGTTGCACATTTGTCTAATTTATCAACTTTCGGTTCTCTGAACCATTTTCCACCCTTGTAATTAGGTACCTGGGTGTTAGTCAACTGATTGATTCCTTTTGGGTGACTATAGCATAAAAAAAAGTAAAAGAGATGCGGGAACCCCGGGCAAGGAAAAGGGATCCTTCCACTAAAATTTTTTGAAAATCATATTTTTGTGTGCGTATGAATGGCCCCCCCCTTAACCCTCCAGCCCACCCACCAAAGCTTTTAAATCAGAAACCATGCCTTAACCCTCCCCCCACCCCACCTGCCAAAAACCCCCCAACCCCACCATGCCTTAACCCTCAACCCCCCCCTCCTTTAAACCCTCCAGCACCACCCCACCATGCCTTAACCCTCCAGCACCACCCCACCATGCCTTAACATTCCTCCCTCAACCCCAGCACACTCCCACACTTCTACTTCCCCACCTCACCACCTCCCACATATACATTCCGTACTCCGCCATGTCCTCAGCGCTAGTACTACACTACGCCCTCTCATTCGCCCTTCCCCCCACCCCCCTTTTATTTGTATTTTACTCCATCATTTTCTCACATCCACCTCCCAAAGGTTCAAAAATCCCTTTCCCCTTAATTCCACAACACAAAAAAGTCCCATAAAATCTCCATAACCCATTATCAAGTATGTCCCCCTGGTACCTTCACTAAAAAGGGGTCGTCATGGGTATTTAACATACCATTGTATAAATACATTCACGTCTCAGAAGGCCTCACCCCCCTACCTCAAACATGAAGGTAAACATTTCAGGCACAGGTTTAAAAATCAAATAGAGATGTTGACTGCACCTCCCCCGCGCGTGTGGGAGGTTTTGGGGAGGTGTGGCATTTGAAACAGGTGTGTGTTGAGGGGGGTGTAACGTGTTGGAAGCGGTGTGTGTTGGGGGGAAAGGGTGCAGGCAGTGTTGGGCGGTGTTGTTGGGGGGGTGAAAGGCAGTGTTGGGGTGTTTTGGGGGAGTGAAAGCAGTGTTGGAAGCGGTGTGTGTTGAGGGCGACTTTGGGTAAAATGTGTAAGGTGAATGTGGGGAAACATGGTTTGAGCATATGTGAAAAGTAGATTTAAAAAAAATATCAAGTGACGTGCTGAAAAAAATTTTTTAATTTATATATATATATATATATATATATATATATATATATATATAAAAACATGTATACAGTGGTACCTCTACTTGACAGCCCCCAACTCGAAAAATTATGTAAGTGTATTTTGTAGGTGTTTTTTGTAAATGTATTTTGGGGGTCTAAGATGGTTTAATCAAATTTTTTCTTATTTATTATGGAAAAAAATTCCCTTTCGGTATTGGCACTTGAAAAATTTTGGGGAAAATTTAAGATCGTAACTCGAGTACCACTTTTCAGGCATTGTACTTATTTCCAGGACTCAAGCCCGGCTAAATCTATAATAACCGGTTTCCCTGAACCCTTTCACTAAATATTACCCTGCCCCCCTCCAACAGCTCGTCAGGCCCCAAAACCCCTTTCCCCATTCCTCTATCTAACACGCTCAAAATGCTTGCTGGAAGTCCAACCCTTCCCCCAAAACCTCCCTCTCCCTCCACCCAGGACTACCCCCCCCTCCCCCTTTCCCCCTACAGATTTATCCCCTCCCCAATTCATTCTACTTTGATCCTTCTCCCCTAAATAAAAAACCACCTCAACAACCCCTCTTCAGCCCTCTGACTAATATTTTTAGTAACTCCACCCCCTAATTTCCCCCCCAAATTTTTTTCCAATATTTACCACATTCCCCTTAGCAGGACGTCCCCCTGCCTCCACCCGCCTCCTCGCTGCAGCATTTCCCCAAACCACCCTATAAGAGTTTTGGGTCCACTATCTTTCATACATTCCTTCTTTGCCTCCATAGATAACGTTTTTGTCCCCAATTATAACCCCCTCATTTTTTCCTTCATAAACCCCACCCCTGACAAGTCAACTCCCAAATATCTGAAAACATTCACTTCTTCCATACTCCCTCTCTCCAATGTGATATCCAATTTTCTTTATCTAAATCGTTTGATACCCCCATCACCTTCTCTTATCCGTTCACTTTCAACTTTCTCCCACCCCCCCAAATGTCCCCCTAACCCTTTTCAACTTTTCTTTAAATCTCCTATAACCATATCATCAGCAAAAAATAACTGTGTCAACTCCCATTTTTTTACTTGATTCCCCATAATTTAATCCCTCCTCTCCCCCCAAAACCTATTTTAAATTCTTTTCAACCCCCTCTTAAATAATTTAAAAAAAACCCTGGTGACATTACACACCCTGAAATACTTTTACCGGGGGTAATCTCCCTCTCTCCCACCCTAACCCGAGCCTCCTTCCTCATAAAAAATCTTTCAGCATTTGTAACTTACTGCCTATTATACATCAACACCCACATTGCTTCCCTAACTCTATCATATGCTTTCTAAATCCATAAATGCAATGAAAACTTCCTACCTTTATCTAAAAACTGTTCACATATATTTAATAAACACTTGATCTACACATCCCCCACCCTCTAAAGCCTCCTTGCTCATCTGCTCCCACTCTCTGTCTTCTTCTAATTCTTTCAATAATAACCCCCCCATACACTTTACCTGGTATACTCAGAAACTTATTCCCCTATAATTTTAAATCCTGCTCTTCTTCATTAAAAAATGTTATAAATTTCCCCCAGTACATGAAATTCCGCCTCCCCTTTTTTCATCCCTTTAAAAGTTCCTAAAATTTCCCCATCTACCCAATACCTCAAGCTCCCCATCACTAACTCCCCACTCTGTTTTTAAAATGTCCATTCGTTCCCTAGGCTTTCTTAACTTGTTTATCTACTTTAAATCTTTTTCTAATTTTCAGAAAAATGTTTTATATCCTCTCCCCTCTTTTCTGTCTCCTTTACTCTCTTCACCCCTTTTTTTTACTCTCCATATACTCTGCTCTTCTTCAACACTTCTGTTTTTTAAAAAACCCCTCATAAGGCACCTTTTTTTCTTTTATCCCCTTTCTTATTCCCCCCTCCTCCTCTTTCCTCCCCGCCCACCCTCCCATAACAAAATTCTGCCCCCATTCTAAATGCATTTTTAAAAAAATCCCAACCCTCTTCAACCCCCTATTCTTTATTTTCCCACCTTTCTGCCAATAGTTGTTTATATCTCCCCTCTTTCCTCCTTTGTTTTAAATTTCACCTCTCTTACTTGTTGTTGCCATTTTCTTTATGTCCCCTCTACCTCTTACTCTTAACATGTACATCCAAAACCACCCCTCAACCTTTTATCCACCAAACATAATCTAACAAACTACTTTCATTACTTATATCATACCTTGTACACTTATTTATCCTCTTTTTCATAAAATATGTATTACTTATTCCAACCTCTTTTTACCATAACTCAATTAAAGGCTCCCATTTTTAAATTACCCCCGTTTTTTTTTTTTAAAATTAATATATATATATATATATATATATATATATATATATATATATATATATATATATATATATATATATATATATATATTTATTGTAAACGAACAGTGGCTTTTAATCAAAAAACAACACTGCGACTCCCCGGGGGATCAAAACCTGTGTTGTTTTACCCCCGCCTCATGGTGAAAAAATTCCCTACCCCCCAAACCCGTTGTACCATACAATCCCAAAAAAATCACACCCCAACGAGAGTAATTGGCTCTGAGGCCCCCACCATGGGATTCCTCGGCCCACAGTCCCAACACCTAACTCTGCGGGGTGCGTGATTTTTGGGAGGATTTGGGGGTCCTGTGATTTAGAGCGTCATGTGGTTTTGGCTCCCCATGACGGGGCCAAATCCCATTTGTTGTTATTGACCCAATACCACTTTTCTTGGTTAAAATAATATATTTTGATGTTATGAAGACAAAATGTTAAAAGCAGTTGGGGATATAGTTTTGGGTGGTTGGTGTTTTTTATTAAATAATTGTATGGAAGGGATAAGGTACCTGGGTTGGGAGAACATGCATAGTTCTTTCTTTTGTATAAAGAAAAAAGGGACAAAAGGGGTGAAAAAAAAATTAAAGGGGAATAAGCCTTTTGGGAACCTAAAAACTGTATGGGTAGAGTTATCTTAAAAAGAATTAAGAGTAAGACGGAAAGCGGGTTTCCCAAGGGGGAACAAATGTTTACAGTGAAATATAGATGAACAGTATTTAGATAAAGGGTAAAGAGGTCTTCTTTTACTTTTATGGATTTGGATAAAAAAGCAATAAAACAAAATGTTGCAAATATGTGGAATAGGTGGTACGTTATGGAAAGCAGTGAAGGGGTTTTTACTAGGATAGTGGGGTTATGTGGGAGAGGGGGAATTATTTTCCCAGTAAGTAGGCTTTGGGGGGATTTTTGATGTCCCCGTGGTTGTTCAATTTTTTTATGGATTGGGTTGTGAGAGAAGTGAATGTTCAGTATTGGAAAGGGGTGCGGCATAAGAGATAAAGAATCTAACAAAAAGGGGTGGGAGTTGTCACAGATGCTTTTGCTGTTGACCTGTTTCTTGGGAGACCCCTAAAGGGGGTTGCAGAGGTTGGTGAACGGAGTTTGGAAAATGTAAAAGGAAATTAAAAGTAAAAAGGGGGGAAAGAGCAAGGTGAGGGGGGTAAAAAAAAATTTAGTTAATAAAAGGGTTGGAATATTTTTTAGGGGGGTTTTGGGGGGTTAATGTGTTCAAATATTTGGGGTGGACTTTCAGAAATGGGTCTATGAAAGACGGGGGTGAATCATAAATTGATGGTAAAAAAAAGGTGGGGGCCCACTGGGGTCTGTGGAGACAAAGAAAATTATTCATGGAAGAAAAAGGGGGAAATTTTGCCAGTATAGAGGTCCAACTCTTTTTTGGGTGCGGGCATGGGTGGGTGAATGTTGCAGAAAGGGAAAAATCGAGGAGCGGGGTTGTCGTGTCTAAAAGTAATTTTGATGTGAATATAATGCGGGAGAATCCATAACTTGGGTTTGGGAGGTGCGGGGTTTTTCAAAAGGGGGGAGAGGGATTGAAGGGGCGGGGGGTTTGGGGGGTTGGTTTAATAGAGGGAGGGAAAAAAAAATAGAAGGGCTTGGGGGTGTATAAATAGTGGGAAGGGAAAGGGCGGGATAAGTGGTTTTCCCTGGGAAAAGGTTGGAAGGGGGGGGGAAAAGGGGGTTTTTTTTTTGTGCGGGGGTTTGGATTTCCCAAAGCAATCCTACGTGGGGTGATAGGGCTGGGGGGGGAAAAAACCCCAATGACTTAACGTGCTGTTGGAGTATGAGCAAAGAACATTATAAAGGGGTTGGGAAACCGGTTAAAACCCGGACTTAGTCCTGGAGGTGGAAAGAAAGTGCCTGCGCTCTGAAGGAGGTTTGATATACGTACTGCAGATTTTTTATTTGTAGTTTAAAAAAGGTACCCTTAGGAAAGGCAGTGATGGGTGAATGATGGTGAAAGTGTTTTTTTTTTGGGTCCCCCTGCGTCGGTTAGGGGAAACTAAAAATTTTAACAAGTAAAAACAATAAAACACAGTAACTGTAACAGTAACACGTCTGCAGAAATCTTACAAAACTTGGCAGTAACACAGAAATTTCCCAAGGTAACCCCTTTTTCGGCTGTAACACAGTAACTAAAAACTTTTTAAATTAACTACAGTTTAAACAGAAACAATTTGTAACACAGTAACTACGGTTTAAAAACTTAATTCGGTTGTAACACAGTAATTACTGTTGTAACATCAAAAGTAACCCCAGCTATAACACAGACAAAAAAATGGTTTGTAGAATATCCTGGATTTAACAAGGTTTCATCTGTTTCTCCCACGTCCTCCCTCTCCCTTCCCCTGTCCCCCCCACCCCCTTCCCCAAAAATTTCTCCATTTCCCTGTCTTCCCCCCTCCTCTGCTCCCGTATCACCCGAATTTTTTGCTTCCTTTGAAAGGGTTTCCCCCTTTTACCTGTATTTATTCCCCCTTAAAAAACAAGACTTTCATTTACATTGTTCTTCAAAGATCAAAATAAAAAGAGTGTTTTATAAGTCATGGGGGGGGTGAGCCCCGCCCTTATCATGGCGGGGTTTTTTTGTTCTCACTTTGTTATAAAATATGTAAAAATTACTTTATATGGTCGGGGATTTTTAAAATATCAGTTATTGTCTGTTATTTTTTAACTGAGAGAGAGAGAAAAAAAAAAAAAAAAAATGAGATAAAAAAATGAGAGAGAGAGAGAGGGAAAATCATGCTGCAGCATCGATCCCTTCACAAACCAAAAGAACAGCATTCCGACATCTTAATAAGTCGTTCAGGACCCTGACATTGTACGTTGGGCCCCATATTAAACTTTGCAGCACCATTTTGGAAAACCCACCTTCCAAGCACGTAAAGAAGCTAGGGGGAAAGTGAAAAATTTTGAAAGCCCTAGTCCCGGGCTAAGGTATGTCCTACAAAGAGGTTAAGGAAATCGCCCCGGGCAAACTAGAGGACAGGAAGAGGGGAAGACATGATAACGACATATAAAAATGAGGGGAATTGACGGTGGACAGAGACAGAATTTCCCAAAAAGTGGGACACGCAAAAAAAGAGTTACATTTGGAAGTTGAAGACTCAGATGAATCCAGGGATTTTGGGGGAAGTATTTCTTCAGTCAAAAATGGGTGGGGAAGGGGGAAATATTTTGGGGAAGGCGTGTAGTGGGGCAGGTTTTTTAAAGCTTTGAAGAGGTATGATAAAGCTCATGGCGCAGGAAAGTAAACCCAGTGGCGGGAGTGAATAGGGGGGGCCAGGAGCTATGACTCGGCCCCTGCAACCACAACTAGGTAGTACAACTAGGTAAAAATACACACCCCCCCGTATATATATATATATATATATATATATATATATTTTTAAAAAAACTCATTGATAAAAAAAAAAATAAGAAAAAGATTCGAAAAAACATAAGTGAAAAAATAAAGTCATCCTTGTTTGGCATGTCACAATATCAATTTACGCTGTAATTCTGGGTTTTCCGCCTCGGGCCCGGAAAACCCCCCGACATACTATATGACCCCCCTCAACACGGGCTTTTCTGTCAGTCATGATGCCCTGCATAATAAATTACCCGACAAATTTCAGGGGGAAACATTGCGGGCTGTCAGGGGGTAAAAACAATGATACAGTCATCATGATGTTGGTGTTTAGTGTGGGGGAAAAGACTTGACTGTCAATTTTATATATATACGTATAGTATATATATATATATATATTTTAAAATTAATATATATATATATATATATATATATATATATATATATATATATATATATATATATATATATATATATAAAATTAAAAACGGTATATATAAAATCTGAAAATAAATTTTTCCCCACACAAAAACACCAACATCATGATTCTTATCTTTTTTCCCCAGTGACAGTCACTTTTCCTCTGTGGTCCTGTCAAAAAAAACCAGGGGTTGGGGGTGAAGTGTGCGGGGCCCTAAAGAAAAACACAAATTGTTGAAAATTCGTATTGTATTTTTAAAAAAGGACCCTTAAATCCCCCTTTTTTTCAATTTTTGCCATATCAATGATTTTAAAAAGGCGTCGCTACTGATCATGGAAAAAAGAGGTTAAACGGTTTGGTATTAACCATCAGCACCACTTTGCCCAATATATCTTAATTTGTAGGTAAGATTCGTCAGGAAACGGGAAAATTTGTTTCTTGACGCGGGTCATAATTATATGGTGACCCACGGCTGGGTTTTTGGTTATCTGATGAGCCCCCACTGGCGGTCCCCCCCCTTTAAAAAACAAGGTTATTATTTTTTAAAAACCTTTCTTCGTCTACACAACGGATTTTTGGTCGAAACAGGGGCGATTATACCAATACATTATGGCATACTTTTGGCATACATTATGGCATACAGAGTGAAGAAAGGTTTGGGGAGCAGGATGTCAGTAAAATTTCCGTGGGACATGTAAAAAATCCTTGGAAGGAAACCCAGGATCATGAAACCTGTGTTTTTTCGAAAATCAAATCTCGGGCAAGAATAAACCCTCCTAAAAAAAATGACCTCGAACTGGCAAGGTGTTTTGGTTGTGCAATAAAGATCAGAACTTTGGGAAGGTATAAGAAAGGTACAAAAAAAGAGCGTAAAAATAAAAAAGAAACTGAAGATGAACTCTTGGACAGTCTACCAAAGATTTTTAAAAACATGAAGGAAGAGATAGCAGGGTAAACCCAAAAAAATGAAAGAATCCCATCCCACAACCCATTCGACAACAGATGACTCGAAACTATATAGTTCCCCAAAAAAAACGGGAAAAAAAAACGTAAATTAAACCCCGGGCCCACCCCCCCAGTCCCCCTTCTCCCCCACACCCTGGTGCGGGCCCCGGGCCCTCACCCCCCGGCCCTAAGTGCCTTTCCCAGATTTTGCTGGGGACTCTACCACAGTCACCACAAAAACCTTAAATATACAACCATCATTGCACAAGCCCCATAGCACACATTACAGATGTGAGTGGGGGGAGTCTTCTTCTTCTGGGAAAAGTAGTTCCGGGGGGGGCAGGACGGGTGGCCCTGGCTTGGACACTGAGGATTATAGTACAGTCCAAAAACTCCCAAAATTGAGAACACCCCTCCCAAAAAAAATTCTCCCAAAAAAGCGAAATGGTGCAAATCCTATTTTTGGAGCATCTGCATGCAGGGAATATCGGGAAAAACAAAGGGACATCCTTTGAGCACCCCAAAAAAAAATGTCGTGACCTCCTGCCCAAAAGAAGTGGGTGGTTCTCCCCCCTAAAATTCTTTCCCAGAAATGTGCCCTCTTAGGTCCTCCAAAAACAGTGCTACAACACCAGCTCCCCTGCATACCATCAAAAAGGGCCCCGGGAGGAAGAAAACAATAGCAGTTCCCGAGAACCCCACCCCAAGTGATTTTTAGTGACGGAAACGAAATAAAAAAGGGAAGGAAATAGTAGTCCACCCCCTTTAGTTTTGTTGGACTGGAGGCACAGCCATTGCTTACCCCATGGCCCTCAGAACCACAATTTCTAAATGCCAAAAACAAAATCCCCCCAACAAACAAAAAAATATAACCTCATTTACATGTGCTAATATATGGGGCCCTTTAAAGCTATCCACCAACAAAAAAATCCCTTTTTATCAGTGGACTTCTAGGGGGTCAAATGCGATGTTTGCAGCTTTCACGAACCCACGAAAGATCCTTTGAAAACAAACATGGATAAATGGGTAAAACCTTTTTTAGATGTGACAGAAAGAACAGGCAACGGGAATTTCCCCTGTATGTCAAAAAAGTTGCTCATCTGCAAAGCCCTGAACACAATATGATGTAGTTGAAGTTCAAACAAAAAAGATCGAAAACCTCCCAACAGTTAAAGGGAACAGCTATAAAAAAGTGATTCTGTCCCCTAAACCCCCAGCTCCATCCCCAAACATCTTACTGCTTGGGTTTTAACCTAAGGCATCAAGATGGAAAACTTCCCAAAAAATGTTATGGGAAAAACAATCCCTGGTGGCAGCGCAGATGAAGGAACCCCATGGCTACTAAATCTCCCCATTTAAAAACACCTAAGTCAGCAGATAGTGGAGCCAACGAGACTGGGAAAAACACTTTACCTTATCCTCACAAATAATGAGGACCTGGTAAAAGAAAAATATAAAAAAAAATTAAAAATCAAATCTAATCCCAAAATTTAGACTTCCCTACACAGGGGGCCCGGGTCAACCCCAAAAGCCCCGTAGCTGTGAAAGGGGTCTTCCTTCCTGGGCGAAATATGTTCAAGGCCCTTTCCCCCAAGAAAAAAAGAAAATAAAAGTAAAATGGAGAGAAAAGATGCTCCCCTCGAAGACGACGAAGACTCACTGACTTAAGAACGCTAGATTATCTATACGGAAGGGCGCTGACCAGGGAAAATGGAAAGTATCGAAATTAAGTTTAAAAAACTCTTACGGGGCCCCGGGAGACATGAGCTAAAAAAAGGGGAAAAAAGAAAAAAATTTGAAAAATTTCTTTTCATTTAAAAACAAGGAAAAACCACATCTAGTATCAGGACCTTGCCGGGGGAAAATGGGGCTTAAACAGATGACAACAAAAAATGAGTGAGTTATAAATCCCCAAAATGACTGTGTTTGGGCCCGCTACCCCCTCAGTCTAAAAATCAAATCCAAAAGATTTTTTTATGAATGAGCCTCAAAACCCATCAATGTATGCCCCGATTTCCGACTTTCCCTAACTCCTATAGACTTTGGGAAACCATTGACAACATGCCCCTGCATCAGCCCCAGGCCCAGACTCAATTGGGAAATTTGTGTTCATTAAGAGCTGCGAAACCCCTTTCGCGTGCCCCAAGTATACTATGGGAAGGGCTTAGACATGGGGGAAAATTCCAAAATCACTAAAAACCGGGTATAACTCCATAAAAGGGGGCGGGAAAACATTGGGTGAATATAGACCAATAGCTCTAACGACCCACATCATAAAAAAACCTTTTTAAAGAAATGCTAAAAGCCCATTCCCAAACCCTTTTAAATTCCCAAAAACCCTAATCCCCAAAATGGGTTCCGGGGGAGGTCCTCCTGCCCTCCAACCCCTGGAAACACTATGATATGGCTTTGGATGCACTGGAAGAAAAACAGAATGCAAAAAGTAATATACATAGACTTTTTAAAACCTTTGACAGGTGCTAAGTGGGGTGAATCTTCAACTTTCTAACCCAAACGAACCAAAAAAGTAGTGGTCCCGCAGGGTTAAATCGGAAGCTGCTATAGTGAAAAGCTCTGTTCCACAAGGCACAGTACTCACCCCATCCTGTTCCTCATCCTCATATCAGACATAGACAGAGATGTAATCCCCAGCACCGTGTCATACTCTGCAGACGATACTAGGATCTGCATGAGACTGTCATCATTAGTACCGGTTTTAAACCCCCAAAAAGATATAAACCAAATTTTCCCAAAAAGGGGAACGGAAAACAATATGATGTTCAATGAAGACAAATTCCAACTTCTCCCGATTGGAAAACTGGGGGGATAACAACTAGAACTGGTATATTCAAACTCTGATCCCTCAATAGAGGGGGAAAAATAAGAAGGGACCTGGGAGTGGTAATGTCTGGGGATCTCACTTTAAAGGGTGACAACAGGTGCCAAATTGGGAAAAAAATGATAGGATGGATAAGAAAAACGTTCAAAACAAAAGATGCCCAAGCCATTGATAATCTTTTTTAAATCACTTGTTCTCTCTGACTGGGAAAATTTTCTGTACATTAAACATCCCCCGTTCCCAAAAAAAGTGAAATTGCGATCAAAGTGTACGAAAAACCCTCTGCACATATAAAATTCTATCAAACACCTTAATTACTGGGAACGCTTGGAAGCATTTACTTGTACTCGCTGGAACGCGGGGGAGAGAGAAAATCATAATCTACACTTGGAAAAACCTAGAAGGGAAAGGTCCCGAATCTGCACACAGAAATCACTAAAAAAGGGAAAATAAAAAAAACTGGGCGGGGGGTGCAAAATCCCCCAATGAAAAGTGGGGCACCATTGGTACACTAAAAGAAAACACCATAAGTGTCCGGGGCCCAAAACTATTCCCGCCTCCCACCATATGGGGGGTTTTAAAGGGCCTGTGACTGCCTTCAAGAGGGGGCTGGACGAAAACAAAGTCGGTGCCGGGGTCGGGCCCGGCTGTGGTTCATACGTTGGGCTACGTGCGGCCAGCAGTAACAGCCTGGTTATCGGTCTGATAAACCCGGGGGGCCCGGTCCTGGACCGGACCGCGGGGGCGTTGATCCCGGGAAAAACCCCTATGTAGGTAGACGGGGGCAGTAAAAAGTGGAATGTAAATTTTGGGGATGATCTCCACTTCTTGTATTGTCTCTAATGTTATGGTCCCTTTTTAACCGAAGTAAACCTGGTTTTCGGCGAAACGTTTTGACAAAAATACATGTCTTTCTCATCAATTTTTCGGTATTCTGTCCATATGGTACCACATTTTCCTTTAAAAATTCCAGACACCCTTTAGCCATGGCGGGAAATGGAACTTGATCCCCAACAAAAAACCCGATGGATCTGCTGCATCATTTCCAGCCCCGAGGATTTCCCAAAAATCTCAAACCTCTAACTTCTCCCCTTTCCCCCCAAGGAAGGGGCCCGATGTCGGGGGAATGATTCTTGATCCAGTGAAACAAGGGGTTTCCCCCCTCCGTCGATGATCAAACTTGATTTTCCTGCCCCTTCCCCAGCCGCTCCATAATCCTTTTGGGTGTGGCGCTCCCCCGTGTAATAATAATTACTTGATGTATTTTAGTTTTCCTTGATCCGAGGAAGGTATCCCCCTGTTTATAACCCCGTCCCTGTACCTCAATGCACGGTTTGGGGTAGTGTGAGGGGCATAAGTTTGATGCTGTTGAATGTTAGTGTTGAAAATTTGAAGATAATCAGAAGAGGCATTACGAGTCATCACATGGGGTAATTTCCCAACTTTTTCAAAATTTAAAATTTTAAAAAAGGGGCCCATCAGTCCCCAAATTTTCAAAACCCTTTCTAAGTGACCAATATCCTAAAATACACAAGCACAAAAGGTTTTTTATTTTGAAATTTAAACTCAAATTTTTTATCAGGTTATGAGTATTTTGGGAAAGGGTTTTAAGTCAATGAACGGCACTCAGAAATTTTCCCTAAAAACAGTATTTCAATTTTTTAAATTTCTTCCAAAAAAAAAAAAAACTAACTGACCAACTTTTAATAAAGTAATGTTTTATTAATCTAGTATACATAAACATCCAATTTTTAACAATAGTCTTGAGGATCACAGATTTGGCTTATCCCAAAATAATCAAATAAAGTCAAACATTTGATTTATTTCTGACAAAAAAAAACATTCTCCATTTTTTCACATGAATCAAAAAGACTAATGAAACTGACATTAAAAATTTCCTCTCCACCGTCGGTCGTATTTTTTGGGAACTTTTTTGAAGGTTTGGCTCCACCCTTTTAGGTTTTGGAAGTTATCGGGTATTCCCGGATGGGGAAAGAGTTCAACAACTTTCATCATAAGGTGCGTAAACATGGTTTTTCCCAAATTTTGGGCCCCTTTATACTGCCTGGCGTTGAAAATTTGAAACCATTGGCTGAGGCGTTCTCCAGTTATGATTGAAATTTAGTCGAAAAATAGGGGAAAAAAAAAAAAGGGAAAAAAAATATGGGGAAACTCTTAATGGTACTTCTTTCTGGATACAAAAAATTTAAAAATAATAATAATAATAATAATAATAATAATAATAATAATAATAATAATAATAATAATAATAACAATCTGTGGAAACATTAAAGTTTCTCCGTACAATGATGGTTAAAAAGAAGGAAGAAATGTTAGATTTAAACCCACAAAGATGCCCAAGACACCAGTTTAATCCCCAAATTTCAGTGAACATAAGTTTATTTTGAGTGTAACAGGAACCCGACATTGACAAGAAGACAGCATGGTGGGCAAAGGGCTGCCAGTCTTCACCGAGTCATTAACAAATAAAATTTTTTTTACTTTCAAGAAAATAAGGTCAAACATTGTCTGCAAACCAAAAAGCATATTTGCGAATCAATAAAATGTGGTATGTGTGAAAATTTAAATAACATTTTTGGGATTATATTATCCCCCACTGGTGCATGACCCAGGTATCAGGGGTGATCAGAGGGACTGACCTCAAAACAATTCTGTGAGGGTTTAAGCACTAGACACCTCATACTGACCTCTACCTCTTTTGCTTTAAAGTCACCATCTGCTTGGAGGGGAAGCGCTTAAATAATAAAAACCAGCTGTTTGCACATGTGTCCCAAATTTTTCTACTTGTTGGTGTTGAATGCCGAGGGCAGAGGGGGCCCGGAAAACCTGGGGTTTGGGTCGTCAGTCAAATCATCACCACTCCCCAATTAAATGTCAAGATACTCCAAGCTAAATCGAATTCTTTTTATTACAATCCAAATAATATAATTAACCAACGAAAATAAATTTTATTGAAAAAAGTATTGCAAAAAAAATAAACGTAATAAAGGGGCGCTCCGAAGAAAACGTCTTTGTGACAAATTTTATCTTTTAAAACCCCTTTTTTAAATTATTTATATTAATACCTAAGCTAAATAAATACAAAAAATGGTTTAGCTAACGACTATAGGCAGTAAACGGGGGGGTAAAAAAAGAAGAATACTTCCCTTGGGATAAAACTGTTATTAAAAAAAAAAAAATCAATAAGAAAACTTATAACGTGAAATATGTTAAGGGCTTCTACAGAGCGTGTGTTTGGGGCACGTAACAACAGTGAGCTCAAAGGGGGCTGCTTTTTTGGGGGTTCCTCATTTAACTTTTATGGAAGAAAAAATGTATTGATAAATATGTCCACAAAAAAAAACCTGACTCTCAAAAAATAACCAATAACATAAAAGGGGGCGGGGAAAACGACCGATCCACATGATAAATAAAACTGTGAAAAAAATTTAAAGGAAAGTCCAAAAAGAGGGTCACAGTATCGTGGGTTTGGGAAAAGGTTCAGTAATAAACCTGGATTCCGTCAAACCCTTCACTTCTTGGGAATCTATTTCGTAAATTCTGTCACTGATGGTTCCGTTGTCTATTTCCTCTCTCCATCTTGTCCCCTCCCCCTTTTCTCCTCCTCTTGTCCTCTCCTTTTTCTCCTCCTCGCCCTCTCCTTTTTCTCCTCCTTCTCCCCACCCTCTCTTACATGCTGGTTAAACGGGCCCTCTCTTTCTTTAAAATTTTAAAAAGCACAAAAAAAGTGTTTTTTTGTCACTTGATAGAATTAAAAGCTATCCTATAAAGTTTCCTTTTTAAAAAAATCACCCCCAATCTAAAGTCTTGCTGAATCGGCCCCAATACACAATATTCCCGACATGAATCTTAGTCTTAGTTTTGTTACAGAAGATGACTGTTTCTCTCAGTATATTGACCTGACCATTTACATCTCCTTGTATTGTCTTTTGACCTGCCTTCTGCATTTCCTTCATTAATATCTTCTGACTTTCTTCTTGACTGTTCTCTTTTTTCTTAATCTTGTGGGGGAGTGGTCTTTCCCTTGTTCCTTTTTGAATGAGTTCCTGCCAAAAGGCTGGGGACTGGTTCCCCAAAAATTTTCCTCTGCAGTATTGTATCGTCTTTTTGACTGATAAAGTCTGCTGGTAGGTCTTGTACTCAACCTATGTCCTTTGATTCTCCCCTCAACCCCGCAGATAATAATATGCAATAAATGAGGATCTTATCAAGTCATAACAATCTCGATCAATAAACTGATTATAGTCTCATTGAAATTTCAAACAAGACTTAAATTCGCCCAGTGAATAACCTAAAAATGTAAACAACGAAGTGAATGTTTAATAAAGTGAAATATCAACACTACAAGGGGCCCTGGGTGAAATAAACACTGAACTAACAAACATTCCTTACCACACAACCGCACATATAAAAAGAGGGCTTCGACGACGTTTCCGGCCCAAAATTGGACCCTTTCAAAGTCCCCTCCCAAAAGACAGAGGGGAAGGGGGATTTATAGGCGGGCCCTTTAAAAACCCCTTTCCCCCTTCTCTGTGTGTTAGTGTGTTTGGTCCCAAATGAACCGTAATCCCTCTCTTTTTTATGTGCGGAAAATAATTTTGTTTTTTAGTCACTTTGTGCCTTTTTTTTATAAACATTCCCCTTTGTAAAGCATCAAAGGGGCTCTGGACCCGGTGGAGTGTAAAGCTGAATGAAAACCCTGAAATCTCTTTCAAAAATATTTCCACTCAGAAATTCTAAAAAAAAAGGGCATCATAGAAAGAAAGTAGAAGTTTTACAAAAAAAAAAAATTCGACACCTAAAAAAAAAAAAAAAAAAATCACAAGGGAAAAGATCTTAACACTAGAAGTTGCCGACGTACAAAATACAAAAAAATTCATACCAACAAAAACATAAAAAAAACAAAAAGCTATCTAGGAAATTGAAAAATCCTAAATGATTTTTTAAATGTCAAAATTCCCAAATCAAAACCTCTTCCAAAAATTTTTCCTAATCAAAAGGGCAGTCACCTTCAGATGAGAATAAAAAAAAAAAAATATTCTAAAAAAAAAAAAGATGTTGCCCGTTACAGCTCTTAGATAATTATGACAAAATCACTGAGGGGGGAAAAACAAAAAGCAGATTGATTTACACAGATTTTGTAAAAGGGATTTGACAAATGTGACCATGGAGTGACAGCCCAACAAAATGAGGTAAACAGGAAAAGTATGGGAAAAAAACATCCAAATTCCCAGCCAACGAACACAAAAGTGGTAGTAAACAAAACAAAGTCCCGTCTCATCAAAGTATAAGTTTAAACCCCGCCATCATGGGCCTGTGTCTGCTCCCCCAGACTTAGATAAAACAAATACTAGTCAAAAACAAAAATTCACAATACCTGACTGGGGCAATCATGATAACCGTGTGAGACTGTTAAAAGGTTTGGGAAAGAAACTCGTCAAAATTTCTCCTATTTTGAGGCATTTTGTTTTTGTAAAATCTAGTCAAAGGGCCCTATCCTGTGCGGACGCCACCAAAAAAAATATGAAAGTTGCCTCAGTAAAAGATGAAGAAAAATAGAATCAACAAACTCTTCCACTGGAAAACGAAAATAACATGATTTATTGTGACAAAGTTAATTTGCTTCGGCTGGGAATAATAGATCTAAATGAGTATAGAACACAGAATGGGGGGGCTCCCTGGGAAAATAAGAAGTATGTAAAAAACTGGGATAATAATGCAGATAATATATCATCTAAAGAACACAATAAAACAAATCCCAAAAA